>JACXGM010002162.1:21237-48829 GCA_016801145.1 Umbra pygmaea
AGCTTAAGATCGATTCCAGACCCATCTAAGAGCAACTCTGAGCAAGGAAAAGACAAAAACTCTTATCTTAGTGAGGAGGCGGGGCTGACCCCGTTGCTATGTATGACACAATCTTTTGAAGACTGTGATTGGTTGGTTGTCCAAGAAGGAAAAAACTGAGCGATTTTAAGTATTCCGTGAAACTGTCACGGATTTAGAAATTAGGATCCGTGGCAGTTTCACAGAATTTTCGGCCATTCCGTGAAACTACCACAGAGTATGAAGTTAAGTGTCCGTGGTAGTATCACGTATTTCGGAGATCGCGTTGAATAATTCGGATGTGGTTTCCTTCAATTACTCTGACAACAAGGCTGCTATATTCATAATTTCAGTTTTTTATGCCTGCAAGTTGGGAATGTCCAGTGGAAAGGAAATGAACTGAGAAACAATAAGAGGTTCTGAAAGTGCTGTAATTGTTTATGTGATCACTCTGCTTACAGAAGGTTGTGACAGACCCAAGTCATAACTGCTACATTGTTGTATTTTCCCAGTTGCCAAACATCTTAATGTAGTGATTACTTTAATTTCTGGCACTATGACATTTCTGCACTGTGTCTGAGATGTTAGCGTGTCTCTAATAAGATCGGTCACAAACATGATCCCTGCAACATCTAATCTATAGCTTCTTATTGACTCACTAACCATTGTCTGCAATACATTTCTTCTCCCTCTTCGTAATTCCGCCGTTTTCTCCTCTACTGAAGGAACTCTTAAGCCTCTTAAAAGTCCTCGTCTGTACTCCTACCAATGTTGGCCTTAGGACCTCTTTTAAGAGATAAGATGCTTTCTGAATTACTTTTTTCATTACGAGGATTTTTTTTAAATGTTAAGAGTAAACGCCCACATTTCTAAGAATTTTCTTAGAATTTTCTCACTAGGAGCTACTCTTTGCATTAAGATTCTTTATGAATACGGGCCCTGGTCTTTTCTTGTTTACTGTCAAACATTGTCATTGTGTAAGTGTATGTTAGGTGTTTCTACAGTCTATTTATCATAGAGTTTGGGCTCATCATGGCCTGTTCATTTTGGTGTTAGTGTTTTCTGTAAATTAAACACCATTCACTTCCATGTTGCCTTTGCATGTGTCTATCTTCTGCACCTTTACATGATTCGTCACAGTTATATATACATATGCAATCAAAAATATTCAACTCCCATTGAAAATCAGGTTTATTATCAACATCTACAGCCTTGCAATGAACAAATCAAGCAAAAGTAATTGAAAACACAATGAATGCTTTAAGTGTTTTCCCCAAATTCAACTGCAAATGCAACTGATAATGCCATCTCCAGTCTCAAAATTATTCAAGCCCTTCATGGCAAGTATATTTACCACTTGATAATGAACCCTTTTGCTGTTATGACCTGCTGCAAACAAGACACACTCAGCATTCCTGAGGAATCTTAGCCCATTCTTTATGAGCAATGGCCTCCAGTTCAGTAATAATCCCAAAACCTCTGTGGCTTTTTTATATCATTTTAGGCATATTATAGACAACATTTCTTGTGCTTTAGGGTCAGTAGAGGTGTACATCTTGAAGTTCTGGCATAGAAACCTTCTGCCTGTAGTACCCGCCGTATTGCTCACTGAAACAGTGCCTGTTGCCACCATGTCTTGCTGCAGGTATTTGCAGTCACTCAAGTGTTTTTCACAACCTGCCGTCTCAGAAATCTGGTTGCAGCTGTTGATAGCTTTCTTTTCCTGCCCCTTCCAGGTAGTGTAGCCACTGTTGCTTTCAATTTGAACTTGTAAACAATGCTTCCAATGGTTTCTCTGAGAACATTCAGTTCCTTCGCTGTCTTTTTGTATCCTGTTCCTTGTTTGTGAAGGACTGTCACTCCCAGCCCTGTGTGAGCTAGCATGGCATGGACTGAGAGTGGATTCCATATATACATATACAGTATATATATAACAGTTAATTTAAAATGTATATTGTTATTTCTGTTATTATGTGTATTTTCCTTTGGTATGTATATGTGTAGTGTTTAGTTGTTTTTTGTTGTATAATGTAATGTCCCTTTAAGGAATGTGACACCTCTCTCTAGTTTGGCTATTTCTAGGATAGGGGTTAGGCTAGGTTAGGCTGGTATCTTGCAGATCTGATGATTAATGATTAAGTTCAGCCATGTTCTATTAGCCAGTTCACTTGCTCTATATATACGGTGGCCAAACTAGAGAGAGGTGTCCGTCATTGACAATCTGTACTCTATCTACGTGTGGGAAGGCTGTCCGGGAGCTACACATTATGGAAATGTAAGTTGTGAAAAGAGTGTTGTGTAGTTTGGAAGTTTATGTATACGCTCTTTACTTGTATGTTAGCTGTCAGCCTTTATGCCACTGTGAGAGCATAATAAGCTATTTAAGTATAGTTGTTGTGCACTCGCTTCAACTAGTTTTTGAAGTTTAGAAGTTTATGCGTACACTCTTTACTTGTATGTTAGCAATATAAGTCTAAGTTTGTATATAAGCAATGTAAGTACTCACTTCCACTGTTCGCCTGCAACTGCAATACATGTATGTTTCCTGGATTGTCCATGAAAAACAAGCAACAACCATCTACTTCCTGCTCTGGTCTCCCTCCTTCAACTACACCAAACCAAACCATGACAAGAGCAATGATCCTTTCTCTTAACTTTTTCGACCATTCTTCTGACTTGTCAGAAGCCATGTTTCGCACTTGCAGTCCAACGTGACACTCAAAACAAACCTACCCAGTTCAGGTAATTCATGTGTTCCAGCTCAAGCACACCTGGTGCAACTAATGAAGCCCTTGATTGTTTTGTATACTGTTTTGCATATTTGTGCTGTTGTGAGGGATTCTATTCAGGGGTTAGATCACTTGTGAAGTCATTGTGAGTTGCATTTTGTGTTGGATGTTGGGAAACCACTTGATGCATTTATTGTGTTGAGCTCTTTTGTTTGATTTATTAATTGCAAACAGGTGAAAGTCTGTATATTTTGACAATAAACCTGATTTGCAATGGGGGTTGAATAATTTTGATTGCAATAGTATTTATATCTTCATTGATTCTGGTACCTTTGAGCCCCTCAGGTCTTGTAGTTTGAGACCAGTGGAGGATTGTGAATCCTAATTGAGTAACATGGGCTAAAATTAATATTTGGACTGAAGTAAATTGAAAGCAGTTAATTTTAGTTCAGATGTGTAGTATATTGTCCATATTTATATGCACAATCTAAGTAGAATCATTGTCTTACCATAGTTAGCTTGAAACCCGATGATGTGCTATTGTAGGCATGGCACTCCCCAAGAAATGTGTGACGTATGGTTTGTTGACATAGGGGAAATCCCGTTGACAGAGCTGTCAATCAAACCTGAGCTATACGGTGACGTCTAATGAGTCCGCAGAGCGAGCACAATCTCTACACACTTCAGAGAAATAAAATAAAAAGTACAGAGGGGGGACCCATTTTAGCTCTAGGGCACCTAAATTCACATTCTTTAGAACCTAGAGGCCTAAATGGTTCTAAATATTTGCTAAAATCACAGAAGGCATCTTTAATATGAGCCTGTTCTCTTCAATTAATTTTCACCGACCTCCAATGTCTTTACATTCCAGCCATTTTGCTGACGTCAAAATCTGGGTTGGATCATCAACAAATAGTCAGTGTATCATTTTCAAAATGTAGGTAGCTTTTCCCACCATCGTTTGGCCTAACACATCAGTTTTCAGTCAGATGTAACCCATTGGTTCTGGGACCAATCAGACGTTATCCATCTGTTTCTGAGTCCAATCAGATGTAATCAGTTTCTGGGAGTAGTAAGAGCATTAGACAGTTTTTTCAATTTAAAACACATCTTGAGTCCTCTATCCAGACTCCGTATGGGCATGAAGTAGCATTTAGTTCTAGGAGTTGGAGTGGCCAGTCAAAAAAAACACCCTCCTAGCCTAGTCTTTGAAAACTGGATTATAGGAGCCAAAGAAGTGGTAGAGCCTTCCCCCATGTAAAATAAATATGATGTCAAACAGACGTAGGTCATTAGCTGTGCGTGTTTTAATTGTCAGACAGGAAAATTGGATTTGATTTAAGAAAGAGCTACTCTGAATGTTAGGTTAAATTTCATAAAGGTTTTTACCATTAGCAAAGATGACCTTGAACTGATATGTGACTAAAATCTGTAACTGAATCATTTCTAGTTCAATTCATGATTACTCTGAAGTTTTGAATGATTTTATTGTTATTTAATTTGAGATTCAACAACAGACCCCTCATCCCTCCAAAAAGAAAAATGTTTTAGGAATTACAATATAGCAGTGCGGGCAACAGCTCCAATATCTTCACGTTCCCCAGTTTGCAAGAGAAACACCTATTCCAATCTGTTTACAACAGTCCCAAACGAAACACATATTCCAATCTGTTTACAACAGTCCCAAATGAAACACATATTCCAAAGTGTTTACAACTGTCCTATAACCCTGTCGTTCTGACGGTGAGGGAAGTGCGCACTCTTTTGATTAAACCACACCAGTCATGTGTTTACATCTTGCTAAGTGGAGGTCACCGGCATTTTTTCTTTCGTTTTCCCCCAATAAATCTCTTTCTGGGCAGGGGGAGCCAAGGGGTGTGTAGGGACAGAGCATAGAGGCAGGGAGAGGAAGAAGGACCCCTCGCTCGGTGGTCCTCTGTTGCCTGCGCTGTGGAGAGGGGGAGCTACAAAAATAAACTCTCTATTCTGGCAGTAAGGGTGGGCGATGCCACTCTGCGCCGGGGGATGGCGGGCTCTGGTGAGTGTTACTGAGCTGTCACTGACCCCCCCCACGTGTCCCTCTGGAATGGGCCGGGCCAGAGTACCGGGTCAGAACTAAAGGCATTCCCTGCATTCTGTATGGTCAGCAGTGAGGCTGCAGGTACACACACACTGCTCGTACTGGCCAAGGCCACCAGGGCGGTGCTCATGTCACTACTGTCAGATTGTACAGGACACAGAGCTAATGTAAACCAGCCCCAGTCTGCACCTCTCCCCCTTGCTCCACCATACAAACAACAACAGGCACATCTAAACAAGCCAGAGAGAACAAGGCAGTGAAAAGCCAGAGAGGGAGAGGGTGAGCAATACATAGACAGAGAGAGCGGACAGCTGCACTGACTCAGGCTGAGGCAGCTCTTAGTGGAGTTGGCGTGCTCTGACAAAATCCATTTTCTGATGGAGCTGTGGCTGCAATGATAGGTCTGGAATTATGATGATGGCTCCTCTGGGGTTGCTGCACACACAGCTGGGAAGTGCACGTCTTTCTCTTGCTCTGTCCCGCTTTCTATCCTTTTACACACACTGTGAACTTCAGACAAGGTTTACTGGGTCTGTTTCTAACACCTCCCCTCTTAAGGCATCATTTTTAGATTTTGTTTTTGTATTTTGGACACTTCTGCACAGGGATCCACAGGGATCAGATTTAAGAGCTCTCTAACTCTCCAACAATGTGGAGAAATGGAGTTCTGTTGAAAGGTAGATACTGTACACAAAGCATGATGACTAATGGACAGGAGCATCTGGAAAAATTTCCTTGTAGGCCTATTGCTGTTTTCCTAATTTAACAATGAACCTTCATCTTGGTAGCAGTAATCAGTGAGATAGTATCCTTCTGTAACTGAAGCAGACAGAATGCAAACAAAATGCATACATAAATCTCTTTTGGCATAAACGCTCATTATTTTCTCTTCTTTTTAAAGCAAGACAAGTTATTTACGTACATTGAATCTGGCTGGGGTTTGAGAGCTGTAGCATAGCCGTGGTGATTTTTCTCTCCATCCTACTGTATGTTGTAAAGATGTATTTGCATCAAACCTCCCCAAAATCTGATTGGTACTGTTTCAACATGATACATTTGGGACAATTGTGAACACTGCGAAACAAAGAGCATGTTAATTTCCAATAATTTCAGCTGAAGAATGTTTTGATTTATTCTAGTGTGGGTACTGCTATAGTGTTGCAGAACTTAAACCTCTGGTGAAATAATCAATTTTTTTATGTGAACAGAATACATGTTAGGGAAGGAACATTTAACAAAATGCTTACTTGCCAATTCCATCAAGAAAATTGAAATAATCAAATAAATAATGTTACTAAATAAAAATGAAATACACCCAGAAGGTTTATATTCATTTATTACAGTATAAATGTGTTTCAGAAGGGGATGTCAAGATCTGTGTGGTAACATTACCTTTCTGAGCATGAATGAATAGTACAATAGATTATGACGTGTGCATGTGGCAATAATGTATGGTATGTGTGAATGTATATTCATGGGTGAATTAGTTTCTGCTCATTTAATCTATTTCAAGTAATAAGCAGTTTAATTAGCGGTTTAACAGCTGAATGTATGAGGTTAATGGATTCTGGGAGGGTTGCATTCTATTGGCCTGACACTTGGTTTCCCAAGCAGAAAAAAATATAGATTTTTAAATATATACTTTAAATTAAAATAAATTCAAATATAGTATAATTTAATGATAACATATACTTACAGTACACTTTAACACACTTATTAAAATTGTATGGTAAATCATCCCCTCCCAATCTTCCCGTATAATATAAAAGTACAGTTATTACACTTCAACATAATAATACATTTAAATAAAACATGTTTTTTAGACTTAGACTATAGATATAATAAAATTAATAAGCAAATTTAAATAATACTGTATGTTATAGTATATAGGATGTTGTGACACAAGTTGTGGAAGCGGTCTGAGCTCAAGTCTCTGGATTACAAAGCATCCTGGCAACAGGTGTTCAAGCCAAATACCTGGTCCCTTTCTTGCCATCTCCTCCTGCATACCTGTCTCCTTAACCTCTGCTTAGCCTCTGTCCTATCAATAAAAAATACAACAAAAACAATCATAAAGAAAAGTATATAATGTGTATCGAACAGTATTTACTTTGCTCTTCATCCAAATATACAAAAAATACACTGAAGTACAGAAAAAGCATCCCAAATCAGAACATTTAAAATATATTTATTATAATGAAATTAACTATATTAACATTTAAATATGTTAAATATATTAAATGTATTTTAAATGGTTCCAATGTAGTACATTTCCAATATACTCTAATTATATTTATCATAGACATACTTAATATATTAAATATATTAATAAGTTTACCCATGTATTTGTTTATGTTTATTCTATCCTCAGCATCTGAAATCATGTTGCAGTTTTATGGTGTGTCTCTGTTTGTGTGTTTTGGTTTAACAGATTTTATTAGGACCAGAAGTTTACACAAGGATAGAAAACATGAAAAAACTTCCTTTATTATTACATTTAGCAGATCCCCATTAGGATTAAGTCAATTTCTGTCTTTTGCATTTTTTACAGTTTACGGTCAAACTTTAAATTAGGTTTAATGTTAGAATTTAGGATACAGGCATTACAGGTTAGGATTTATATAGATCATATTTAGATTAGGGCTACATTTCATGTAGGTTAAATTTAGAGGCATAAAGGTTCTTGACGTAAAGATTGGGGTGAGGTTAAGTTTAGAATGAAGTTAACATAAGATTAGGATTATGGTTAGGTTTCAGGTTAGGTAACATGGATTATTTTTCTGGTCCCCGCAAGGATAACTGTACAAAAGTAAGTGTGTGTGTGAACAGCTATCAATGTAGAGTTCTGAGTCAGTTGTCATGCTCAATGTACTTTTAACTGGCCACCCATACAGTGACCATGAATGTCTTTTATTTCTGATTTCATTTACCCTATTTAAAATAAGTGTAAGATTGGTTTCAGTGTGTACAGAACTGATCTGTCGATCCAATGGAGACGTCAGAGCTTCAATTACATTTTTGTCATTTAGCAGACACATATCCAGAGCCACTTTCAGGAGCAATTAAGGTTAAGCGCCTGCTGGAGCACAAAACTTTCAATTGTTTTACCTTGTTGACTGGGGGACTAAACCCATCATTCTTTTGGTTACTGGCCCACTGCTCATGATCATGCAAGAAAGGTTAAATATATAGCCTATATACAACAGCTATGAGGTGTTCTTAACCACATTGAATCACAGACTGCCTGGACACAGCATTTAACCCCCAAGATGCATTCTTGTTGTTTTAACAGAGTCACCAATGCAATTAGAGCAGTAAAATGTGGTTAAGTCACATCCATGGTATGATATACTACAACAAACAGCCAATCAGGCGTTTAGTCATCACAGTTAAAACACACTATATATCATGGGTACGATGAAACATTTAGTTGTACTGTTTTACTGATTACTGTAATAATTTAATAATTTGTTTACCCCTCTCCTCTCTGGAGAGTGTGGTAAATAAGATCAGCCTCAGCCATAGTATATTTGCAATATAACAAACCAATATATTCTTGACATCAATTTCTGGATAAATTACTGGGGCTTGCATAGTCTTCAATATATTTTTTTTATTATCTCATATCTGCCCCGGCACCCCTCCCACGCTGTGCATTCAGGCTCCCGGGTCTCCTAGCTGCCACTGACCGAACGTCCTTCATCATCCAAACCCGGACTCTCTTGCCCTTCCATTACGCAGACGCACCTGCTAACTGTCTACTATTTATTTATTTAACATTTTCTTGCAGGATTAAAATGATTGAGATGCACCATATCATTTTCAAGAGTGTACAAATAAAAAAAGCAAACAAGCAAGTTTAATAATAAAAAACATACTTAGTACATATTGTCAAATCCTGTCTAATAACAAATATTGATAACAATTAAATTATTTTATACAAACAAAAGCATTATTCAACAACAAGAAAAAATAAAATGAAATAGGTCTACTGTAGATTGCAACTATCAATACAATTAATAAATAGAAGTTACTAAAATATCTACATTCAGTAGATACATAATCTACATTATTTATAACTATATACACATTTCCATTATTTACATTAATTTAAAACAGAAACATTTCTTATTTTATTTAATTTCTGATTGAATTATCCGATTTCTAAATGTAAGCCATTTCAGTGTGTTGAACCTTTATATTTAAAAATGGACTATGTAACCGTCCGTTCATTTTTTCTGGCAGGCCGAATTGCACGTAGATTTAAAAATATTTCTTTGTATACATGGTTTTATTGAACACAGGAAATATACATGGACAGTATAACGAATTTCAGAAAATACACATTATTTTGTCCAAAATATGCATTCGTTGCTAAATAGATATTGTGAAAATAGGATTTTGCTATGCTTACAGTAAATTGTCTAATGTTGGATCCAATATACAATTTTCTAACTTCTACTAGTCCTAAAACTAATTTTTGGTAACTTTCAACAAAAAACAGTACAGGTTTCAAGGATCTGACCCCAAACTCCAGATTGACCCTAGGAATGTTTGCTGGTGTTGAAAGGAGTAGTGTGACCAGTGGCGGCTGCTGGTCTTTCAAAAAGGGGAAGCTCATTTCTGGCCTACATCATAAAAATTGTCCATTTATTTATACGTAAATTCTGCCCTACATTCCTTTTCAAGAAAATGCTCTGTGACCCTGTCGTAACAAATAGGCGTCTTTTCCAGTGACTTGACCAATGTCCTCTCAATGGCCAGCAGAGCTAGGCTGCTTAAACGACCTTGGCCCATTGTGTTACGGGTGTAGGACTTGAGCCACTTTTAACAGGAGAAGCTCCTTTCTACACCTGCAGATGTAGCTCCAGTTGTTGCCACTAATGAGAACAGTTTGTAAAGCTGAGGCATTGCACTGTCCAACTCCATGTCTTTAAGGAGCACCAAGTAATCACACAGCTTTCCCCAGTTACCCTGCAAGTCCTGATCTGAATACAGGACTTGAAGTTCAGACCTCAGTCTCCCTGAATCAAAGTGATGGCCATATTTTTTCAGGACACTTTGGAAGGCCTTCTCTAGAAACACTTGTCTCATGTTATCAAATATCCCTGGATTGACAAATTCTAAGAAGAACATACACAGGAATATCACAAGTTATAAATAAACTCTGAAAGTGTTAAAGTAACACTCTCAGTGTTTATATAGAACACTGAGAGTGTTACTTTAACACTTTAACACTCTCAGAGTTTATTTAACACTGTTGATTTTGTTGTGTACTTTCCTAATTTGAAAAACATTGAAGAATCTGCTCCAAGATGTTATCAAGAATGACCATGTACAGATTTCTGTAACGCTCTTGGGGATCCTGCTATTGGGTCAGACAGCACTTTCCCATGGGCTCATCTCTTGGGTCTGATGTGAGATATGCTGTTTTGGCATAAACAGCTTGGAATGCCCCTTCTGACCTTCTCTCTTTGACAAATGCAAGAAGAGACTAAATTATTTTCTTGCAGTAAAGAGCATCTATAGCCCTTTGTTGGACAATTTCAAAGATCACATCAGTCTCAGAGGGATTTGTTCATATGTGCACAACATGAACACAAATTCAAAATGTATTAGTTTCCTCACAAAGCCTTTGGCACAATCCTGTGTATCATCATCCATTGTCGTATCTGCAATGATGTTATCAAATGTCTGTAGGAAGCCATCATAATTGTTTGCCACAGTGCTCACTATCTGTGATGTGAAATTCCATTGAGTAGAAGCGTTTCTGGGCAACCTTGAACAGCCTGCAGACTCCAGAACAGATGTACTCTTTATGGATTTTGAAAAAAATATTTATTTGCAAAAGAATTTAGGCAAGCATTTAGCCCCCTGTGACAGCACCAGATTCAGTCTGTGTGCATAGCAATGCACAACCATTGCACTAAGGGGTATTGCTTTCACTTTGGCCTGCAGACTATTGAGAGCTGAAGCCATGACAGCAGCCCCACAAATCTGTGCCACAAGCTAATCCTTAAAATTGTTGCCCTGCATGTTCTTATTTAATACATCAAAAACAGACTGAGCATCTCGCCCCCCAGAAACATTAAAATATCCAATAAAGCGCTCCTGAGTTTAACCTGCACTATCCACAAAGTGAACAATGACAGTTGGGCACGGCAGGATATATCAGTTGTTTCATCCACCTGCTATCCACAAAAGGATTTAATCTCGGATCAGAAACGGTGGCTACAAGAGCAAAAATCAAGTAATTTGGGACATACCAGAAATCACAGTTGCGGACTCACAATTGTGTGGAGATATTTAGTTAATGTTTCTGTGAACTCCCTGTAATTCCCCTTGTTGGATGATCCACTACTCTCATAATGTCCCCTAAATGACAGCTCCTGCCAGCCAAGCAAGGATGTCACATCAATAAGGCAGTTTAGGAAGGCCCTGTTTTGTTTGACTGTTTCATTATGTTTAGCCACTTGAGAGCACCTTCAATGATTGCATGCTCAACCCTGATCCTGCCCATGCAACTTAATCTTGCACATGCATTCACATGTACAATGCTCTTTTCATGCCTTTCATATGCCCTCTCAAATTTAGACAGATCTCCAAACCCCACCTTTGACCAACCAACACATCCTTGAGATGGTTTCATCAAGAGGCATGATGAAATCATGTGATGAAACACGTCGTTGGGATGAACGTGTTCTAACACATTTTTTTGTCAATAAAATGTTAACACAATAATACATATTTGACCATAATGTTTTTGACATTTTAGTGGAAGCCGAGTGTAAGTTATGGTAAGGTGCCAAAAGGCAAGGTAAGGAGTTCTTTCAAATATAGAGGGAAATTTAAGTTTAAAATATTTTTTGTTAGCGCTTTTGCCCATTTGCCTGTTCTATAGTATTTCATTCAAACAAGTTAAGTTTGTCTATTATTCTTCGCTATGTGGTTGTACTAATTATGTACTTGCCTCCTGCCTAGATATACAGTGCCTTGCATAAGTATTCATCCCCACATTTGGTGGTGTGACAACCTAGAATAAAATAGGATTATATTGGGATTTTTACCATTTGTTTTGCACAACATACCAAACACTATGAAAGTGCCAAATATTTTTTTATTGTGACATCAGAGTTTCATTTAAAAAAATAAAAATTGTTGGTTTCTTAAGTAAACACATCCTTATTACTTGGTAGAACACCCCTTGGTTGCAACAGCTGTGTGTCTTTTGAGGTAAGCCTCTACCAGTTTTCCACATCTGGATTCCGCAATTTTAGAACATTCTTCCAGGAAATATTGCTGTCAGCTTGAATGGGAACCATTGGGGAACATTAAAATTTTCAAGTCCTTACAGAGATTCTCAATTTAATTGAATTATTGGCATTGACTGGGTCATTCTAAGACAATTGTGTTCTTGGAATTTAACATCTCAAATGTAGCTTTGGCTGTGGGTTTAGGGTCATTATCCTGTTAGAAGAAGAACCTCAGTGACAGTGTCAGGTGTCTTGTAGACTGAAACAGGTTTTCCTCTAAAATTGCCCTGTATTCGGCTCCATCCATCTTGCCATCAATCCTGAACAATTTCCCAGTACCTGTTGATGAAAAGCATCCCCAAAACATGATGCTGCCTCCATCATGCTTCCATATGGGAAGGCCAATATGTTTAGTTTTGGTCTCATTAGACCAGAGAATGTTTTTCCCCATTTGCAATGTCTCGAACATGCCATTTGGCAAACTCTAAAAGGGATTAGATTTCTTTAACCTCACCACACTTCCATGAACCCCAGTTTCATGGAGCATCTGGGTTACAGTTGTCCCTTGGATGGTTTCTCTCATCTCAGATGCAGATCTCTATAGCTCTTTCAGAGTTACCATTTGCCTCTTGTTTGCTTCTCTTGCAAATTTCCTGCTTACCCAGTCGCTAAGGTTTGGTGGATGGCATTTTCTAGGCAGAGTGGCAGTTGTACCATAGTCTTTCCATCTTCTTTTTAATAGCTCCTTGGTCTTCATGATGTTGTTTGGTTACATAGGGTCTCAAACAAACTCTGGGGCCTTCCAGAAACAGGTGTATTTATTTTGAGAGCATGTGCCACTTTAATTGCACACAGGTATACTCCATTCACCTAATTATGTGACATCTGAGGGCACTTGGCTGCGCCAGAGCTTATTTAGGGGTTTCAAAGCAAGGGAGGTGAATACTTATGTAACCAACCAAATAAAAAATAAAAAATGATTTACTTCTTGTGCAACAATTAAACATATTTTGCACCTTTGCATTGTTCAGGAAGTTGTATAAAACAAATGGTAAAAATCCCAATACATTCCACTTTCATTCCATGTTGTTACTACAAAATGTTCAAACATGCAAGGGGGTGAAATCTTATGCAAGCCACATGAATGTGACATACTGTTACTGGGGCTTGCAAAAAAGAGGCCCCAGTTTAAATCTTTCACATATTTCTCCTTATTCATCTTCTTCTTATTTTTCACACTCAATCTCCCACAGTTTTAAGTGACAAACATCATTCAAAATGTTAAATGTTCCAAATATTCAGAACCAGGTTGCTTGCATACATGTTTTTTATATCTTTTATAGTTTTTAAAATATATAACTTTTATTGCAGTTTTGAACACATTTAAGACAGAATTCTAAAGCCTCTATGTAAAATCATCAGCTCTAATCCTCTGTTCACTATACAGTACAGCTGTATTTAATATCACGTAGCTACACATATTAGCGTGTAATATCCAAACTAAATAAACAGTGATAGTAACAGTATTAGTAACCATAGCAAAACGTGTTTCACAATTTCTTCGTAAACAGCTTTAATATAACTTACTTTTCCAAACAGATACACAGTCATGTTTACTGAGAACTAGCTATAAGTTTTCACTTTTGAAATCAAAAACAAAATCAGAATTCAAATCGACCAGAATAAAGATACAGTGCACATTGATATTTAATCCTTCAAAGAACCATTAGGCAACTCAGAGAGTTCCATAGGCGCAAAATACTCAGTGCTCGATTGCAGGTTCGTAGGTCAGAAAAAACAAAATGCCAATGTGTCAAGCAGAACTGTCTCAAAAATCATTTAAGCATACAGACAATGGACATATTGCATCAGCAGGTAGGAACAGATAACACAATTTGAAGCTGACCAACAGCGATAAATGGACACTTAACAGGATAATTGCTTGAATGTCCAAAAAATAACACAGAATGCATCAGCAATTTTGTGACCCAGTCTTACCAAAAACTACCTTGTGAGCATCACAACATGGGAATTTCTGTCCTGGCTACCATTTGCAAACCGGTAGTATCCAAGGCGAACACACAAAGACAGATAGCTTTGATAAACAGCAAATAACCAGTGCAATGGAAAAAAGAAATATGGTTGGACTAGACAGGTTTACATTTGAAGAAAGATAAAAATTGCATCCAGCCCACAATGTTGGCTGCCAATTGTTAAACATGGATGGGATATGTAATGGTATAGCCATCACCTAAAAGAGATTAACTCTGATGACATCGCTACATAATTGTATAATAGGCAAGGAACATGACTCTATTTTAGAGGACCAGGTGCACCCTGTGGTTCAGATACTGTTTGCTCATGATATTTCAATATTCCAGGATTATAATTTTCTCTTAAACATCAAGTTTTTTATGAATGATGTCTGTATCTTCCTGTTATTTTCCCAGCAGGAAACATACATATGTATGTAAATAGTAAAATCTAGCTACAGTATGGCTCTTTAAATCTAAAATCAGAACAGAAAATCTTGAAATAAACATTATAACATTAACCATTCCAACACAATTTTACACAAATTCTAATTCTTTGGGAACTTTGAATAATTTTTTATCAAACAATTCTAAAAGTAATTCTTCAGACATCAAGAAAATGAATGTTTCTTTAAAGGCTTTTGACACTTCAAAGATTGGTTACAACGCTTCTTAAAATTAACTTTAAAGATACAGTGGCATAGTATCACATTTTTGCAACTTTTTTATAAACAGCATGTAATAAATATGATCACTTCAAAAATCTCAATAATTCCAAAACCTACAGTATTGGTAAAACTGCTGGAAATACTCAATATTCTTCTAATCATTTTTCTAAGATTTCTAACACTTTAAATTCTATTTTATAAAAATACAAAGAGTAATACTTTACTTTAGACTTCAAAATCATGAATTTTAATTTAAACACACTGCTATTTAAAGAGTAACTCTCAAGCTCAATTTTTGCCTGCCCCTTTAAACATGTCAATCTTGCTCGATCCTGCTCAAAAAAATCTATTTTAGGGTTGGAACAAATGTTCCGACTGCACTAAAACAATATGCTCCAATTCTGTGACTTTGCATATACAACACCCCAAGCCCACACAAGAGACCAAGTATCTTTTTGAATCTTTTCCTGCTCATTGTTTACTTGCTATTCACAGGCCAAGTGTTGTTTCTTTTTTTACTTAAATGTAATGTTCATATGTTGTGGGATTTACTTATTTTTTCCAGCATGTGAACTAGTATTTGCTTTTGTTGCCAGGCAATGGATTCCTCTCCTGCTTAACCGATGAAGTGTTTCATAAACGTTGTAACCTGCTCACTGTTATTAAAATTGTTAGCCTGTATGCATGCATGAGGTAATGTGGATTTTTCTGCAGTCCTTTAATAATTTGAAGAGTAGTCTTACATGGATTAATTCATGCTTTTTTTCTGCATGAATTCATGATGATTCATGTACCATAACCATAGCTTTATCTACAATGGATAGTAAATAAAAAAATTTTGTGAACAAAGAAAACATGATCATGCATATTAAATCATAATTCATGATGATGTACTCATCTTAGTTAATGTTTTAATTAAGGTGTTGTTCATAAATGAAGTCATGAATTAAAGACGTTGAACTCGTGTTAGTTCCTGATGATTCATGAGATATTAATGCATGAACTAATGCATAATTCATGCATTCATTTATACATTAATTCATGATAATTCATGTACCCTTACCGTAAAGTGTTACGAAAGTAACTTTACAAATTTAGATATATAAAATATTCATTAGTTGTGTTTGGAAATTATTATCTTTTAATATAGCTCCAAAAACTAAACAATGTACTTGAAAAATGTATTTGTTTGCATAAATATGTAAATAAGTAAACATGACACAGACATTTAACCAGCATTAATTGTTGTACCCTAAACTGTAACCTTAACACTATCATTATTCTAAGCGTAACCATGACCTTACCTAACCCTAAGCTTAACAAGTACCTGAACCTCTTTTAAATTGAATATTAAATCGAATGACTTCAGGGTTGAGAAAAAAACTCTTACTTCTTCACTGAGTCAACCAATCACATGCATGTCTTCCTTCAGGGTAGATCTGCATCCAGTACATACAACTCCATCCATTGCCTCATCCCTCTCCTCATGTCTTTAGAAAACTTTCTCCTCAACATTCTCCTCGGTACTCATCCCTCTCCTCAGTCCTCAGTACTCAGTCCTCAGTCCTCATCCCTCTCCTTAGTCCTCATCCCTCTCCTCAGTCCTCATCCCTCTCCTCAGTCCTCATCCCTCTCCTCAGTCCTCATCCCTCTCCTTGTCCACTCCTCAGTCCTCATCCCTCACCTCAGTCCTCATCCCGCTCTTCAGTCCTCATCCCTCTCCTCAGTCCTCATCCCGCTCTTCAGTCCTCATCCCTCTCCACAGTCCCCATCCCTCTCTTCAGTCCTCATCCCTCTAATTAGTCCTCATCCCTCTTCTCTTTCCTCTCCTAGGTGACTTCTTATCCATTGGGCTTCTAATTGCGTGTAATTTGCTTGTTGAGAGAAACCCCAGCTTGCCCGGCCCTGTGACAGGGGAGAAAAATAGTGTAGGAATTAGTGAGAAAATAAGAGGAGGAACTGTAACATGGACACTCATCTAGTCAGTAATCACTGAGGTTTGATTACAAGGTCTGTATGTCTGCTGTAGTCATTAACGTCTAGGCCAAACTGTGTGCATGTTTGTGTCTTTTTTTCTGTGCATGCTCTGTACACGGGTGCTATTGAATACTATTTTAGAGGTATTAAGATAAGATTACATTAAACATTTAACAGAACACATTTGCACCATGTTAGGATTCACCAGGGATAACTCTGAACTATTGTCACTAAGCCATCCTGGATCTATCTAGGAGTCGGAAGCCCAACCGTAACCACATCTGTGTGTGCAGAGTCCAGTGTTCAGGAGATTACTTTGTGTTACTAACTCTTTCATCTTACAGATCCACTTCTCCCCACATCCTCATGCTTGACAGTTGGAATCAGTGCAAATTGTGTCATTTCCTCCTGGCTACAACCCAGTGAGTGCCAGGCCCCTGTGGTTTATTGGCCTAGGATCTACATGACTGTGGAATCAAGTGCCTGCAGGTCGTTGTGAAGGTTGCATGTTTTACGTATCTTTGGTGTGGTGTGGATGTAAAACACTCTAGAATGCCATCAGTGGTATGGCTAGAGGGATTGAGTAAAACCGATTTTTTGTTTTTATGTTCCTTTACATTAAATCAAGTTCCTTGTTCGTCACTGTTTCTCCATACCCGACAACAGCTAATGTTTGCGTGGCCAGTTCTGGCTATGACTTGGCCCAGTGTATTATGGGGCTGGTTTACAATTTACACTAGGCCTGTTTGTCAGTCTTTTCTATTCCCTGAAACACGGACCACCCAGGAAGTTTGGGTTCTGTAGGGCATTAGGTTCTCCCATCTCGCTGTCTCAGTGTAGGTTGTTTAATAGCAGGCTGTGTCTTGGCAGGAGTAGAATCCTGTCCTAACACACAGCCACTGTTTACACTCTGGGGTTCATGTACTCTGAAATTATAGAACTCGTCCTCCTATGGGACAACAGTAATGCCCCATTCCACGCCCTAAAGTAGTTCTCTAAAAGGCCCTGGCTGCCACGGCAACACTTGTTTGTCACGACAGGATGACTCGTCTTGTTTACTCTGTTTGGCAGGGATGACATAGAGGGAATTCTTGGTGACAAACAATGTTAAGAATCATTTTGTCGTCATTCTAACTAAGTGGTGTGTGGATGTGACCTACTAGGCCAGTGGTGAGTAACTCCCCGTAGGCCTGTTTCGATTTTCTCATTACAAAGACTAATTTTATCCACTAAGACAAATGTAATACTTCGCCCAATGATGTGTTAACAGTGAAATATAGATTGAAACTCTACTGTATGTAGACAGAATACCAGTGCGGTTCAGAACTTCTTGTTAAAGTTTGTTATAATCAACCCATTTAAAATGCAAGATGCAAAGGACGATAGGATTATTATTCAGATTATTATTTTTCAAATATTTTCATATTTTGAAAGACCTGTGTGCTATTCTTCTGTGTGCTTTTTATTTTTTTAATGAATACACAAATTACAACAATTTATTTTACATGAAAATACAAACAACAACAAAAAATAGTTATCATGTTCCCTGCTTGTTAACACATCAGAGGCAATCTAATCTGGATACAAGGATGAAAGGAGGTCAGGACGTAGCAGAGGAGTTCCCTAATTACTCATTTGTTCTGTATCCCCAACCACTCAGCGAGGCTAACTGCTCCCATTCTAAAGCCCCTGATTTCTGCCCTCCTGTCACTAACTACATACACACACGCACACACTGTAGGTACAGTAGACATGCACAAAGGCAGGATGATTTCACAGTGTGTAATGATGTACAGCCTTTAAAATGATATTGAAATACATGGATCGGCAGCTGATATTAGCCAGCGCTGCAGAGAGCGATGTGGTCAAATTCAATCACTGGATTTACAATCAATTAATTCTCGTCTTTAATGAAAAACATATTCTACATGGCACTGCTGATCTGTCTGCCCTTTTCATCAAAACATTTATCTCTTTAATGAGCTCAGTGCTAAATTTCTCCTCCCTCCATTGGTCGATGCATAGATCCTTTTTTTCTGTGTGCTTTTTATTTTTAAATGATTACACAAATTACAACAATTTATTTTACATGAAAATACAAACAACAAAAAATAGTTAAAATGATTCTTTTTCCTTTTAAAAGCAGAAGCATATTTAGTGTTGTTTGCCAGGTAGGAAGTAATTTCCTGCTTTTCCAGGCCTGGTATAACTTATAGAGACTCTTTTGATCAACGGTGGCATGTCAATTCCTTGGGGGTCGGAAAAAGCACTCAAATTCTGCAATTGCTTTTGACTTCAGCATAATTTTCCTCTCAATCGCGGAAAATCCATTCTCACTCAATGTGGGAAACAACAGACGAACGCAGCATACGCAGGCTGCTCTGTTCTCTGTGAGCACGTACAGTACAATGTTACTGAGCATTGGCATTGCTTTGGGTAGATGATTATTACATGTTTAATTTCTGCTGCTGTGCTCTAAACACGCACACACGCGCACACCCGCACATGGCTGCTGTTTTGTAACAGTGTTACAGTTGATAGCTGATGAAACCAATACGGAATTCTAATATATGGCCATATATGTATATAACTTATATGTCCTATATAGACATATATGGTTGAAAAATCATAACATATATTTATATATAATATACAAAAATTTTACATATATTTGAAAATATATGACCATATATTTTGATTACAAAATTTGAAATACAAAATGAGGAAATATGTCACACATATAAAAATGGCCAAGGTTTTTCATATGTATGGGCATATATGTCCATATATTAGATATATGTATTTATATATGTAATTACATATTTGGTAATGTATTTTCAAATATATGTTAACATTTTTCATATTTATGGCCATATATTAGATTTCTGTATGGGGAGCAATGCAGCACTGCACCTGCGTAGGCCAGTAGATACATAGTTTGGACCCTCCTTATTTCTGACTGAGATACAGCCGGATGTCAGGGTAGAAGTTAACGCAACCTAATTGAATACTGAGATTGCACATGATTGGGCCACTGGCACTCTGTGATGTCATTTTGACACACTCATAATGCTTCGTTTGACCCAGGAGATGGGCGTACAATGTTTCTCTAGAGAGGACTGAGCAGACATTTTAGGACTTTCTCAAGCAAGGAAAGGAATCACAACATTTCAGCGGAAAAAGACTGTTTAGACTATGTATGAGCACTTGCTCTCATATTTGAAAAGGTACAAAGAGTACTTTTCTGGGTTCGTCTGAGTTCAACACTTTCGGGATGTTACTAAATAAGACCAAAATGACCAAATGTCATAAGTAAACAGTAATTAATTAAATGAAAAAAAGTACAAAAGTATTAATTGTCAGTGGTTAGTTATGAACTCCAAATACCTGGTCATTTAGGTTGTAATTAGGAACTTGCCAAAACTGGTGAACGCAACCGAATAGTTTTACTTTGCACGTTTTTTAATCTGCATGCTCTAGTCTGCAGAGTGACCCTCAAGAGAATGTAGACTTTTCAAAAGTAGTATTCAAAATAAGACAGAACTGTCATATTGAAGTGTGAGTGAGGGGGGAGAGGACACAGGCAGCACATGTTCATGTTCCCTGCTTGTTAACACATCAGAGGCAATCTAATCTGGATACAGGGATGAAAGGAGGTCAGGACGTAGCAGAGGAGTTCCCTAATTACTCATTTGTTCTGTATCCCCAACCACTCAGCGAGGCTAACTGCTCCCATTCTAAAGCCCCTGATTTCTGATTACTGATTACAGTAGACATGCACAAAGGCAGGATGATTTTACAGTGTGTAATGATGTATAGCCTTTAGAATGATATTGAAAGACATGGAACGACAGCTGATATTAGCCAGCGCTGCAGAGAGCGATGTAGTCAAATTCAGTCACTGGATTTACAATCAATTAATTCTCGTCATTAATGAAAAACATATTCTACATGGCACTGCTGATCTGTCTGCCCTTTTCATCAAAACATTTATCTCTTTAATGAGCTCAGTGCTTAATTTCTCCTCCCTCCATTGGTCGATGCATAGATCATGGTGTCACCATCTAACCCAAGTGTTCCTGTGAGACACTCTGGATAAGACAAATTAAATGGAGATGTTAATACCAGTTGGCATAGCTTTGGGAAATGGCTGGAGTACGGAGCCGGCAGGACATGTATTGTGTCAGTTCTGTGCATGGCTATTGTTATTGTCACAGAGGGCTATGACCTTTGGACAGGAGAAGGCGCTATGAGCAAACAGAAAAGACACCCTCTTAATGAAACTGACGCACACACACAGACACACACACACAACCTCTCCAGCCTCCGGTGATCCTCTTCTGCCAGGCCTGAGGTCGTGAGGTCACAGGTTAACACAAGCCAATTACCAAAACAGTTAGGGAGGAGACAGGAAACACAATATTTACCACATGACTGCCAGAGCAGAGTGACACGGTGCCACACAGAAACAAACCTCCCAGCTACAGAGCGTGCCCTGTGCCTATGAACGCCACTGACAGGAAGGGTCTGCCCCATCATTTACTGTAATACACATGGTATTCCATAAAAAATATTGGATTAGAGCAGAAAATGATATGCAAGAACATATGAGCCCTGTGCCTCTGTTCATAGAGCTTTTGACAAGCAGCATGTTTTTAATTACCATTAGAGCCAGGAATGGAAGAAGAAAATATGAATATGTTTGCACCCACTTATACTGTATGTTTCTTTGTATAAGAATGTCTGCTAAATGGTAATTTGCCTAAAAAAAGCTTTTTTGTCACTAATACAAGCATAACATTCAGCTGTTATAATGTGCTCAATAAACCAACTTTTTTGGATCAGGTGTTAGTTCTCCATGTATGAAATGATGGCATATGGGCGTAGACAACAATGAGCGAGCATTATTCTGATGACAGGGACGCAGCTGTCGCTGTACTGTGACATATATAGGGTTTATGTTTCTGTTGACCTGGGATTCTACCAGGATATATCCTTCTGTATTTACATCTATATGTCAGACGTGTTTATGACTGGGATGTTTGGTGTGATCCGTGCGTGTGGGCGTCAGCATCGCGGGAGGTCCTTAACTTCCTGTTTATCACTTCCTCCACGTTCATGTCAAATAGTTTGCCTAACAGGTCGACACACACAGTAGGTCAGTTGGGTCTGTGCGCATGACATGGGAAAAAACTTTCCGTGCGTATAAAACGCAACGTCAGGGCTTCTCAGACAGGAGGAAATATTGTTTATTTGGATTCCAGGGTTTGAAGAAAATGTACATTTTTGTCCGTTTGAAATCCTGACCACATTTATCCATAAAATACAACCCAGTTTGCCTGTACATCTATATGATTATTTTAGTATTATAAAGTCATAACAGTTATACTACTTATGCTCATACCTCTTAGCTAAAGCCCTCTGTTGTTAATGAACCTTTTTATATTGCAATATAAAGAGTAAATGAAACCGTAAAGGTACCTTGTTTTTGGTTATTATAATGTTAATGACACGCAAAGTAAGGTTTCTGGGATGGGAGTGAAGCATGTGACCAGACCCATATCAGTGTCCACTGTCCAGGTGTGAAAGACAAATTTACCTCCATAAAGCTGGATGACAACAGACAGGTGAGCCCGTTCAACTGCTAGCCATAGATGTGGGAAGCTGTAACAGACCCTTCATTCTATCTCCCAGATGAGGTGGTCCTCCTGCCACTCTTTCCAGGAGAAATTTCTCCAGACATCTGTAGGCTCTATTATAGTCTCCTGCGGTGTTCCTGATCTATTTCATTTTGCTGAGCATACTTTGACGGTTTTATCAGGCTCTTGTGAAATTTAAGTCAATTTTATTGAACTTATCATTTTGGTTTTATTTCTGATTCACGTTTCAGATGCTTCTGCCTTTTCTTGACTTCCCCTGACACCTCTGTGGTACGTCTTACTGGAAAACAATCCTGCCTACCCCAGATCGCTACTTATTATTTGCCTATCCGATAAAAAAATGTGCCCTGGATACGTTACAATGTTTGTTGCTATCTTCTCCATCATTCTTTTAGTTCTCTGCAGCCAGTGACACTTTAACCACAACATTGACACTTTTACCACTACTTAAAAAAAGTAGCTTTCTGATCACTAAACATTCGAAGCAGCATATCTATTTGTGTTTATATATAACTTCATATGGTTAGCACCTATGCACCTTATTCATTATTTATTTTGTACTTTCGTTACAAACAAACACATCTCCTGCATAATATATCTTTAAATTCTAAACAGCTCATGAAGTGTGTGTGTATATGTTTGTTTGTGTGTGTGTGGTGTGAGCATGTGTGTTTGCATGCATGTGTGTGTCGTTTTGGGAAACTGTGGGAGGTTAGGGTAATTTGTTAGCTTAGTTTTATGGCTTTATGTGGATTCACGGCTGTCTATCTGATCTCTGGACCAGCTCTAAATCTCTGCTATCCTGCCTGGATGTGGAGAGGTAAGAAGAGAGCAGAAGGAGGAATGAGGGGTATAGTGGGGTTTAGTGAGGGGGTAATGCGACTTTGAGACAGAGCAGACTGGTCCCTGGTGGCAGAGTGGTGTCTTGGTGCTTTAGGGGGGCCTGTGGTGCTCTGGGGGTCTTTGAGGTCTGCATACCAGAGCTAATATCCCTTGTAGCCTTTAGCTAACTCAGGGCTCATAGGAGGAGAGAGAGGTTCTAGATGGAGACAGTCATCGAGCAGATAAAGCCTGCAGGGATTAGGAGCTAAATGGAGTCCAGCGGGTGAACTGGTGCCTCTTAGTGTCTGGAGCATCACCAGACTGAGCAGGGTCAGGCTAATCAGAGCCAGACGGGACAGCCAGGGGCACTGGGAAGCGTGAGGTAGACTGTGGGGATAGAAGGTTTAGGTAGACTGGGGATATTGGGGGTAGACTGTGGGGATAGGGAGGTGAGGTAGACTGTGGGGATAGAGGGGTGAGGTAGACTGTGGGGATAGGGAGGTGAGGTAGACTGTGTGGATAGGGAGGTGAGGTAGACTGTGGGGATAGGGAGGTGAGGTAGACTGTGTGGATAGGGAGGTGAGGTAGACTGTGTGAATAGGGAGGTGAGGTAGACTGTGGGGATAGAGGGGTGAGGTAGACTGTGGGGATAGGGGGAATTAGACAGTTTAAGTTGTATGTACAGTTTGCATGGATGTGTGTGTGCTCATTCTCCGCCTGTGTGTAAGTGTGTGTGGGTGGTCGCGCCACACGAGCCTGCTGGGCTGTCGTAGTCGTTAGAGACCCTGAGCAGAAGTGAACTGTTGAAGGCCATGGAGAAGCCTGAGTGAAATGGCAACACATGGAGCCTCGATATAAAAGCCCAGAAAAAGGAACGGGGCGAGGGGAAAAACTGTCCCAGGGAGGCCAGACAGGGAATGGGGTGTTGGCGAGCTCCTCTACAAAGCTTCTCTTTCACTGAGACAGACAAACACAGAGCATGTTCTGCCTAATAAAGTTTTAATAGATTGAAATGGTTGGACGGCTGAGGCCCCTGTAGGACCAGAGTGGTGCAGGAGGCCTGGTCTCATCAGAGCTGACCCTGTGTGTGAGGGTGCTCTCAGGCCTGGGCTGCAGATGCACAGATACATCCCTTACCTCAGCTGTAGTCTTCACTGATTCCGATCTATATGAGATTAAAAAAGGAGAACTGAGAAACGACACAAACCGCTAAACATTGAGGACAACACTTGAACAACATTTTGTAGTGGCAATCAAATCAGGTACATTTTCTTTCAATTCTGGATTTGTGGAACTAACCAAATTTACTATCACTGAAGGGATGGAGGTGTAACGTTAATGCATACTGTAGGTTATTAGGAATAACAATTCATCCATCTGACCTGTTTGGTCTCCTTGGGTTAGAGTACCATGGTGTGTTTTTTACGGGCTAAGCTTAGTTCAGTTGTTTTGGTGTGTTGAACAAGTTGTTGTGTCCAGTCACATGAGTTGCGCTTTCATACTTCTAATCTTTCCCGATGGCAGAAAAAGATGATAAGGTCTGGGAATGATTACCAAAACAATAGGGGGTATCACTTTTGTAATGAGCCTTCATACCTTCTTCAAAGACAAAGAGGCTTTCTGGCCAATCACAGCACACTGCCTTCCAGGCTAGAAATAAATGTATGTGTGCAACAGGGCAAAATACCCTAAAAATCTATGTCATCTAGCAACACCGGTCAAAATTTGCACCACTTTTAGCTGGAAGTAACCAATGCCTTTAGTGGCTGTAAAGCAGAGCCCTCACAGAGCCCTCACAGAGCCCTCACAGAGCACTCACACAGACCATAAGCAACCACTAACACTAACATGGCTAACAGATCACAACATGTTACATTTACATTATTTATTGAACACCTTTATCCATAGTGACTTACTGTAGTTAGTGTATACAGTTACACTTGTTTCATCCTGGATCCCCATTTTTCTAAGTGACACTGAACACATATTTAGACTGTCATTCGGTGATGACTTCATTGGCACACACTAAACAATTGTATTAGAGCTCACATCACACTCCACTAAGTTATCACCGACAACAAGATCACACCTTAAACCTACTTAAGGTCATAGCATTATTGTTTTAATATTTGTTTTACCCTATCACTATTCTTAGCTTTCACCAAGTAAAATTAGGTATCTAGTTGTTAATGTAACCATGAGATGTAGTCAGCCACGGTCCAGAGCCGTAAATTGTCAGTATGGGCTGATAAAGGCCGATGTTGATGGACAGAGAATGATACCCCGCCTCCATTGAGGAAGGAAGGAGGTTCCACGCTCTTCTCTCTTTTTCACTCCTCTCACTCCCTCTCTCTGCTTTGTCTGTCTCTCTCTGCTTTCTCTCTGATAGACTTCATTATCCGTGTCTCTCTGGGTTTCCTGTGGCCCCAGGGTTCCTCCCCGTCCAGTAGTCTCCAGGGAGCGAGAAGCTCTTCCACACACAGTTCGGTGTGTCTGGGGCCACAGAGATAGGCATCTCCAGCCAGGCCCTGCACTTCCCTCTGATCAGATGGAAGAGATACTGACAAAACTGGTGTGTGTCGGTGTGTACTTGTTTCATATTATTTATGCGTACCTAAAGACCTCACAAGTATAGTAAACATGGAAAATGGAACAGTGTGGACATTGTGGCTGGTAATCACACAGAAAATAGGTTTAGTAGGGTTTAGAATGGTTAGGGTTTTAGTTAGATTTAGGATTAAGCTAGTAGTCAAGGGTTTTGAGAAAATAAGTTATGGTTAAGGTAAAAGTTAAGGGTTAGGGAAAAGTTTTTAAATGCTAATCAATTGTTGATCCTAATGATACTAAAGTGTGTGTGCATACAGTGTGTGTGTGAGTGTGTGAGTGTGTGAGTGTGTGTGTGTGTGTGTGTGTGTGTGTGTGTGTGTGTGTGTGTGTGTGTGTGTGTGTGTGTGTGTGTGTGTGCGGGTGCGTGCGTGCGTGCGTGTGTGTGTGCGTGTCAATTTAATATTCCTGAATTAAACAGTCTTTAATGTAACACACACTAACTCATATGCCACCTATTAATGCAAATATTTAAAATACCAAAAACAATTAATTTAACTACAACTCAGATATGTTAAAAGGCATTTTTCTTTAGCTTTTTACCCATTCACGCGTATGCTGTACACATTGTATGATGAAACATTCTTTTGGTTTAAATTTATTGCGCTACATAACACCCCAGGGAACGTTGTTTTAGATTCAAATCATTAAACAGCATATATAAAGCAACATATATTTCTCTGATGCAACACAGTAAAGACAACAGTAATAAAACTATATGATTCATTATTTTAAAACTATTTCTGTTTGTCCAGCATTCTAAGCCCCGCCTTTAGCTCACAGACACTATTAGCATGCTTCACAATTTCCTTCCGAATACTGACTGAAAGTAACAAGCCACTGTGTGAACAAAATACTTCAAAAAGACATGTTGTTGTTGTAAAAAATGCCAAAACATACGGAACATATTATTAAGCACTTTGTTCAACTATAACCATTCATTCAAAACTAAAGGATTTTATGATTTTATTTTTCTACATTCAAGTGGATAGCAAAGTATCAAGTTTCTGGTTGTGAGAATGGTCATTTCAGTATTGGTAATCAGTTACATTAATTGAAATCATTAATACATGGAATCCATATGGTATAACCGACCTTTTCTTATTCATTAGTCAAACGCTTGTCAAATTAAATTAAATTCAGAAAGTATTTGGAATGATATACACTTTTGCGAAATTTGAAATGTGGCATTTTGTTTCCTGGACAATGGCATTGCTTGTCATAGAGCAGTACAGAGTAGTTGAAAACTATGGGAATTTCATAATCAAGACTTTTACTCATTTCTGATTTTCAAAATGCTTCTACCTTGTAAAGTTTTCCCTGACTTTCAATGACACCTCTCTGTGGTCTTCTTATTGGAAGACACCAATAATAACAATAAATAACAAACATATATATTTATACATTCAAAATAAATATTGATAATGAATATTGTCCTGATTTTCAAGGACCCCTGATGATAATGGATGAGGATGATACACTTTATTAGATCATATGTTGTATCTTGTGATCACACACACACTCAGTTTAGGGGTAGGTGCAGAATGCAGGGCTAGATAGTTTATCAGGTCACATTGCTGGTCATTTGTATCTGGTATTTAATGGATACACTTCTGGTCATTGGTCTTTGGTATATAATGGTCACACTGCTGGTTGTTGGTATCTGGTATATAATAGTCACATTGTTGGTCATTGGTATCTGGTATATAACGGTCACACTGCTGGTCATTGGTATCTGGTATATAATG
>JACXGM010002163.1:0-27264 GCA_016801145.1 Umbra pygmaea
TTTTAAATTTTTGCGTGTGCATTTGTGAATTTTCTGTGCATTTGTGTATCCTGTGTGTGTATTTATGAATCATGTGTGTGCATGTATGAATCATGTGTGTGCATGTATGAATCATGTGTGTGCATGTATGAATCCTGTTTGTGTATATGTGAATGTAGTGTGTGCATTTATCTTTATTGAGACTGTTTTAGCTCCATAGATATGATAACTAAGTGGATCGGGGAATAAAACTTATACATTTTGGGTCCATGGCCTCTCCAGACCTTAATCCCATTGAGAACATGTGGTCGATCCTCAAGAGGTGCGTGGACAAACAAATACCCACAAATTCTGACAAACTCCAAGCATTGATCATGCAAGAATGGCCTGCCACCAGTCAGGATGTGGCCCAGAAGTTTATTGACAGCATGCCAGGGCAGATTGCAGAGGTCTTAAAAAAGAAGGGTAATATCTTGGGTATTGACTCTTTGCATAAACTAAATGTAATTGTCAATACAAGCCTTTGAGACTTATGGAATGCTTGTAATTATACTTTAGTATAACATAGTGATTACTGACAAAATATTTAAAAACACTGAAGCAGCAATCTTTGTGGAGAACAATACTTGTTCCATTCTCAAAACCTTTGACCATGACTGTACAATTTTGAATGCACTAGCTTATAAGAGCTTCATGATACAGACAGAAATGTCCAAAATGTTACAACTATCTTCATTCTCCCCTACTTTGCCTGTTTGGGTATCCTGATTTACATAATTGTGTCCTGCTTACAAAGACAGTAATATGTGTATGCTCCTCTAACCAATTCATGAATTTCATGTAATCGCGCAGCAGCATGTGCACATCGTTATCATCAGTGCACGTCGCTCAATCTTCTGTCTGCACCTGCGCAGTTTGTTTGGGGATGCAGATTTGGTTACAACACTTGTTCTAGGAAGGTGTACCTACAGAAGTGGCCAGTTTACCTAATGAAGTGGCAAGTGTACGTATTTCATTCATTACTGATTGGACAGAATTGGGCTAATTTTACAACTTTTGTAAATCTATTTAAAAATGTAATCTTTCTCATACCATCCAGCAACAGCTATGTGAGTCAGTGCCAGGGATGGACTGGGAAAAAATTCGGCCGGGACTTTGGATGGAGCGGCCGGCGGTGGGGGGGGGGATGTGGCGCGCGTGTGCGCGCGCGCGCGCGTGTGCACTGTATCTGTCGCTCCCCGCGTTCGTCAATCATTCATTCTGTGTTTCTCCTCATTTGAATATAGAGGAACTCTCTCTCGATTTGACGGCCGGGCCAGAGCGCAGTTTTGCGGATGCAACAGCCTGTCCATTTCAGCCTATTGTCACTTATTTTAATACGTCCGACCGGCCGTCAAAGTAAAATGTGACGGCCCGTTTGGCCCGGAATGGACCGGCCGTTCGGGAAAACTCCCGACACTCCCGATGGCCAGTCCGCCCCTGGTCAGTGCTACCATCAATGACAAAGACGGCACATTCATTACCATTAGGCATTGATAGTTGATATTTAGATCTGAGACAAGCGTGCCCCCTAGTGGCCCTCTTACATCACTACCCTTCAAAGGGTCAGAGGGTCAATATTGATGCTATGCTTCTATATACAGTGAATGTAAATATGTTTGTTTTATAATTAAATAGTCTGGGGATATTTCCAAGCATCTTGAAGAGATTGCCACAGTTCTACAAATGTTGGCTGTTTCGCTTGCTTTTATCTGTCCATGTAATCTCAGACAGCCTCAATGATATTGAGATCAGGGCTCTGTGGAGGCCATAGTATCTGTTGAAAAACTCCTTGTTCTTCTTTTCACTGACAATATTACTTGTGTATTGGGATCATTGTCTTGCTGGAGAATGAAACTGTGCTTGACACCTCCCTGATTGTGTTGTAAGATGCCTAAGACTTTTGCACAGTGTTCCAAATATATGTTTTCATTTTTTGATGATACAATAGCATTCAAATCTTTGGAATCACCCAGGCTTTTACATGTGTGTTATTGTAATACAAAATAAAAAATATTTTTTTTGATTAAATAAGTATTAACCCGCATGAGTCAATACTTGGTACAACTACCTTTGGCTGCTATAACAGCTAAGAGTCTCTACCAGCTTTGCACATCTGGATCCAGCAATTTTAGATAATTCTTCCTGGCAAAATTGTTTAAGCTCTGTCAAGTTGGTTGGGGACCCTTGGTTAACAGCAATTTTAAAAGTCCTTCCTGAGATTCACAGTTGGGTTGGTCTGGGCTTAGACCGGGTCGTTCTAAGACATTCATTATCTTGGTTTTAAACCACTCCAGTGTAGTTTTGGCTGTGTGTTTTGGGTCATTATCCTGCTGGAAGGTGAACCTCCACCCAAGTCTCAGATGTCTTGCCGACCGAAACAGGTTTTCCCCCAGAATTGCCCTGTATTTGCCTCCATCTATCTTGCTCTCAATCCTGACCAGTTTCTCAGTCCCTGCCGGTAAAAAGCATCCCCACAACATGATGCTGCCACCACCATGCTTCACCATGGGGATGGGGTTCTCAGGGTGTTAAGCAGTGTTGGCTTTATGCCACACACAGTGTTTGGATACAGACATGATTTGATATGGTTGTGCCATATTTTATAAATCTTTTAATAATGGATTTAATTTTGCTCCAGGTGATGTTCAATTTTTAACCAAACCCTGATTAGTGTTTCTTCAGCTCTTTATCCCAGACATGTTTTGATACCTTCTTGGTTTTCATGATGCTGTTTGTTTTCATATGCTCTCTAACAAACTCTGGGGCCTTCTAGAAACAGGTGTATTTATTTTGAGATCATGTGACACTTTAATTGCCCGCAGGTGGACTCCATTCACCTACAGTAATTATGTGAGTTCTGAGGGAAATAGGTTGCAACAGAAGTTATTTAGGGGGTTCATAGCAAGGGGGGGGGCGAATATTTATACAACCAAAAAAATAGTTTTTTTTATTTAACTTTTGTGTCACAATTAAAAAGCTATTCTGCACCTTCAAAGTGTTCAGTAAGTTGCGTAAATCAAATAGTAGAAATCCCAATACAATCATATTTCTTTTTAGGTTGTCACACTCACTAAAAATATTGGAAACATCCAAGGGGGTAAATACTCTACATGTATATTTTAATACATTTTATGCCACCTTATTGAATAAAGATATCAATTTCTATTAAAAACATTAACACTTCTGGGTGATTCCAAAAATGTTAATGCTAGTGTATTGTATATTATAGTATCTAGAAAGGGACAGATATGCTAAAACATTTTTTTATTGTAATTACATTGGTTACTTTTTTGGTAATATAGCACCTCAGGAGTTTGGAGTACCTGACCAATATCCCACAACTAAAGCCTTTTTTTATGCTTATCATCGATTAGCTTTGGTATATTAGCCATATAGCACTTATTAGGTAAAAACCATTGTATATATGTAAGCAACTGTTTACTGGTGTACTTGCATTAAAGGGTTTATATTACCTATACTGCACCTCCAGGCATTGTATATAGCCAATTTACCATGACTATGTGCTGTATGCAGGTATCTCTGCATTGGTATTTAACAATAATACTTTATGTATGGTGTGTAACTGATCCATTCAGTGGATGATATGTATAGTACTTAACTGATACAGTCAAGGAATGATAAAAACACAATTCAATCAATATTTGAATGTGCTGATTTGTTATTGATGTATGCATGTGCAAAAAACTGACTCTGACTGCCAGAAAATCCATTTTGTACAATAATGTAACTTACTGAAACATAGAGCGCCATCCAGTGGTTGCTGTGGGAACTTTCATTGAAGGCCTTGGTTTCTCCCCATGGTTTCTCCACAGAAACAATGATAATTTCAGCTTTGTACACAAACCTTGGAAGAACCATTTTAACTGTTTGTTTCCTGCTTGTTTCCTGTAAAGGCCCTCTAGCGGAGCTGTGTGAGAGACTTTACGGACCTAGTCAGAATTCCAGACATCAAAGCGACATGAGGGCCTGTGTTTCTTTAGGCTTGGCTTCTGACATCCCAAAATAAGAAAACAGGAGATCAGAGGAGGCCTGCCATTGGCTTTGTTTGCAGATCGTTACCTCTCTACTGCAATAAGTCACACAGCACATTGTATACACAGCTTAATAACAAAAAACATAATGTGCATCCGACATTGCATGTCCCTACTGTTACATCATGTATTTATAGATTCAACCTGTATTAATTGTGATGCTTTTGGAGGGATGAAATCATTTTAATTATCAAATGTGTTAATTGCATTAAGGTTCGTGTTTATCAAGTTACTGAAGCCAGGAACACAAACTAATAATTTTATTGACATATTATTATTTTAACAGAGGTGACAAGGTTCAGTAACACATTATTACCTACAATTTAATGGCTTTGGTATCTTTCTATCTACCAAGGACATGATATAAGTCTATAAATCCACTACACCTTCAAATTTCAATAGCCATAGGCCTAACGTTTGAGTACAATTAAACATCAAATACTAATTTACTATATTAACACAATGCAGGTGGGCCTCATTCGTGAAAGCATGTGTCTCAGTATTGGGAATGAGAGACATGGTGTTGTCTGTGTTTATGCTCATCCATTGTGTTGTTGACTTTATTTGTAAGATGGATATTAAAAGTGTTTTATTGTGTTGTTGAAGGAATATGGTGTGTCTATTGTCTATACCTGTGTGTCCATCACCATTTCATGTAACTTGAGTGGTATTTCTTGCTATAGAAATCTGTAATATTCAACTTCACACTCATCACTGTGTTTGATCTAAAGTTATTCAATATGTTTGATCTAAAGTTATTCAATATGTTTGACCTAAAGATGTTCAATAAGTTATTTAATTCAGAACTGGTACAAAAGTCTCTTTCCTTACAAGAAATACCTATAGTCAGAATGGTGCTGTATGATACTGTTTTGCTTGAGGTAATGATCAAAATTAGTTTCAGTGCCTTGGACAAATCCAGTATTTGCAGGTGTTAGCATCTTTCAAATCCCATCAACTTGCTGGTAATTCTGAAAGAGAAAAGAGGGGTTCTCTTTCTTTAAGTTCCAAACTAATCTCTTTACAAAAATAGACAAGATAAATATCTAACTAAACAAATTGTGCTTATCCAAGATTAAGACATATTTAACAGACACATGTTTATATTTTGATCTGTTATTCGAGAGATGAAATGTGGTACATGTGCACAGGAATGTGAGTCTCCATAGCCCACACATCTTAGACACGTTTGGGTGAATTTTGCGTCTTTTCATAGAAATGCTGCATTTATAAAATTACAATGTTATGGTTTGAAAATATTTTTGTGAGTGAAGTTTTTTATATAAAATGTTCCAACTTGTGTATATTACAATGTGTTAACATGTTTATGGACAGTTTGAGAGTTAGACACAGTCCTGCCTTTGAAGCATTTGAATCCAGTATGCCTCTTGAACAGTATCCTGTCTGAGGAAGTGTGGACTGTTTCCCATCTCCCTGCGGTCCCCTCTCCTGGCCTCCACCTTGCCTACTCATTGTGCCCAGATTTGGACACTCATTAGGCCCTAAGGCCCATGCTGCCCCCTCTGTCACCATCATTTTTGACAGAGCCATCCCTAATTACACAATGCAATGGTATGAAGCTGAAGTCAGATCCACAAATTGGGGATCAGCAGTCCTGATTAATGATTAAGCAAGACCACGGGAAGAAAGCATATTGAATTTTGCATTGATTTTGTTGTGTTGTGATGGCAAAGAAGGCTCTTTTGTGTGGAGTTTTTTGTGATGAAATTAGTCTTTGCCATTCCAGTGCAGTCCAACCGAAAATGTGATCATGAAAATACTGAGAACCCTGTGACATTGAGTTTTATTTGAGCGATGTAATTCTGGATGAAATCACTGTGAAAAATTTCCTGGCATAGTCAAGGAAATAAATATCCCCAAATGAATGTAAGATGTTTGATTATTAGATTATCTTTCTAAACAATGTATCAGATGGGCACATCAAGGTGAAGTCAGTCATATGTTGTTAGAACAATTTCAGGACAAAGTTAAACATTTGTAAGACACATTGCCAAATAATAAATGAAAAAATAACTGCAATGAGGTATTTTTCTTGGAAATTTAATTCAGTAAAGAATTTGTTTATTTTACATTATGATTAGCAGTGTTGTCTGTATGAATGTTTTTCTCAGATGTAAGTATCTTAGTTGATCTGTTAGAGATGTACATCTATCAGGGTGTGATTCCAATTTCAATGGGCAACAATACACCATACGCCAGTGGTTATCAATCCTCTCCTCAGGGCACATCAGATGTTCTACAGTTTAGCTCTGCCACTGACCTAGCACACCTGATTCAACTCATCTTTTAATTATCAGGCCCTTGATTGGTGAATCTGGTGAGCTAGTTCAGTGGCTACAGCTAAACTGTGGAACATCTGGTGTGCCCTGAGGAGAGGGTTGAAAACCATTGCCATACACATTCCTAGATTTTCTGTTTGTTTTGTAGTGGTGCCATATTTGTAAGACCTTATGAAATGCATGCTAAGAACATAATTCCTAGACATAACCTTGAATCAAAAGTAAAATTTTCACTGGTCTGAATGAAGGATATATGAGGTACATTAAAATCATAAGATGATGTTTTACAAAAGCCTTGAATCCAGATGTAGCAAACACAATATTACCCATATCTGTACATTATAAACATTTAATGTGTCTCTCAAAAATTCCATACAAAAAAATCACATTGTATTTACACATTTATGTTTTTAGCAGTTTTCAGGGAAGATAATAATTTTTGTCTTAGAATGTTACAGTCAGAAGTTTGTCAGCCGTCTAAAATGCTTATTCAGCCCTAAATTGTTACAAACTAGGATGAGGATAATGTATTGGCTACATTAATGCAAGAGCTATAGACACCATTTGAGATATTCCACATTAAAGTCCCCTTTGGCTGTATTGTATATGCCAGGAACATGGGCAGCCATTAAACACAGTTAATGTCATCCCTGTGAACTCAATGATGTGTATTTCCCACAGCCTGGATAAAAGGATTGTGGCAGCAGCTGTCAGGACAGTATCTTTTAGTTGATGGTATCTCTATCTGGACGTATGAGTGTTGGAAGTTTCCACTCATCTGTTTGTTTCCTTTCTCCTTGGTCTCTCTTTTGAGGGATTGGAGACCCTCCTCTGTCTGTCTGTAACACTGTAAAACCAAGGTGCACAGCACTGGAGATACTTTATGTGCACCCCATCAAGATATTCCCAGATCACTGTCCAGCCTACCCAATGAATAAACAGGACATAAAACAAGGTTCTTTACTCCCTCCCTCCCTCCTGACTGAGCCCCTGTTGTTCTTTTAATCTCTTTCATTCTCTTGGTTGAGTAGAGAACAATAAGTCATTTTGTGAATTAAACAATAAGGAAAAAAGAACATTCCGGTTTTAAGTGGCACATCGGGATTTAAGTGCCCGCCAGGAAGTGTTGGTTAGGATGGGGGCAGGCGGGTCAGGTGGCAGGGAGTCCCAGCAGAAGTGACCGGGACAGGAAACATGTGGGGATGGCAGACATACATCTACCCCCTTATGGAGCTAAATTTGTGTCTTTAAATCGCAATCAAAATGTTTTGCTTTGCAAACACAGCAGAACATCAGAACGTCATTGAACACAAGTCTTTAGGTTCAAACGAAGGAAGTAATGTGTAGAAAATCATATCTTAACCTACCGAGGCTATTTAAATGTGTTTACGATATCATGCCAAAACGGTTTTGTAGATTAAACCAATAATAACTTAAAATGGTGTTGGCATGAAATACGCCAACAGAAGAATGTCATAGCTTCAATGAGGCCATTTGGAATGATTGAAAGAAAAAATAAAGCCCTGCATTTTCAAAAAACTGCAAATTGATGCACTTGAGGCAGTCACTAAAGCGCATTTTACATCCTGCCGTCTCAGAAATCTGGTTGCAGGGTTGCAGGGTTCCACGTGGCTTTGTTCGCTGCATTGCAGGACAGTCTACAACATGATAGTCAGTGGTTCGATTCTAACTATGGGTGCTCTGACCTTCCCAGGACAAGCACACCTGGTGCAACTAATGCCGTCCTTGATTACTGTAACTTTTCTAGCAAAGCATCCCAAAAATAAACTATGTCCGTATGGCCAGAATGATGGGGGATTGTCATCAATTTCCCTGGTGGAAGTCAATGAGGTAGTCAAACAACTCCACAGTGGCAAAGCCCCAGGGATTGATGAGATCCGTCCAGAAATGCTGAAAGCTCTGGGTGTGGAGGGGCTGTCTTGGCTGACAAGCCTCTTCAACATTGCATGGAAGTCTGGGACAGTGCCAAAGGAGTGGCAGACTGGGGTGGTGGTTTCCCCCTTCAAAAAGGGGGACCAGAGGGTGTGTGCCAATTACAGGGGTATCACACTTCTCAGCCTCCCTGGTAAAGTCTACTCTAAGGTGCTGGAAAGGAGGGTTCGGCCGATAGTCAAACCTTAGGTTGAAGAGGAACAATGCGGATTTCGTCCTGGTCGTGGAACAACGGATCAGATCTTTACTCTTGCATGGATCCTGGAGGGGGCCTGGGAGTATGCCCATCCTGTCTACATGTGTTTTGTGGATTTGGAGAAGGTGTATGACTGGGTCCCCCGGGAGATACTGTGGGAGGTGCTGTGGGAGTATGGGGTGAGGGGGTCCCTTCTTAGGGCCATCCAATCTCTGTACGATCAAAGCGAGAGCTGTGTCCGGGTTCTCGGCATTAAGTCGGACTCGTTTCAGGTGAGGGTTGGTCTCTGCCAGGGCTGCGCTTTGTCACCAATCCTGTTTGTAGTATTTATGGACAGGATATCGAGGCTTGGTCGGGGTGGGGATGGGTTGCAGTTTGGTGGGCTGAGGATCTCATTGCTGCTTTTTGTGGATGATGTGGTCCTGATGGCATCGTCAGCCTGGGACCTTCAGCACTCACTGGATCGGTTCTCAGCCGAGTGTGAAGTGGCTGGGATGAGGATCAACACCTCTAAATCTGAGGCCATGGTTCTCAGCAGGAAACCGATGGAGTGTCTACTCCAGGTAGGGAATGAGTTCTAACCCCAAGTGAAGGAGTTAAAATACCTTGGGGTCTTGTTCGCGAGTGAGGGGACAATGGAGCGGGAGATTGGTCGGAGAATCGGTGCAGCGGGGGCAGTATTACACTCAATATATTGCACCGTTGTGATGAATCGAGAGCTGAGCCAGAAGGCAAAGCTCTCAATCTACTGGGCAGTTTTTGTTCCTACCCTCACCTATGGTCATGAAGGCTGGGTCATGAGTGAAAGAACGAGATCCAGGGTATAAGCGGCCGAAATGGGTTTCCTCAGGAGGGTGGCGGGCGTCTCCCTTAGAGATAGGGTGAGAAGCTCAGTCATCCGTGAGGATCTCAGCATAGAGCCGCTGCTCCTTTGCGTGTTGAAAGGAGCCAGTGACTTGGTTTGGGCATCTGGTAAGGATGCCCCCTGGACGCCTCCCTAGGGAGGTGTTCCAGGCACGTCCAGCTGGGAGGAGGCCTCGGGGAAGACCCAGGACTAGGTGGCGAGATTATATCTCCACCCTGGCCTGGGTACGCCTCTGGATCCCCCAGTCGGAGCTGGTTAATGTGGCTCGGGAAAAGGATGTTTGGGGTCCCCTGCTGGAGCTGCTGCCCCCGCGACCCGATCACGGATAAGCGGACAAAAATGGATGGATGGATGGACCCAGGTACAGCTCAAGAAAAAGAGACCACCCAAGACAAAAAATACTTTGGTGAGTGAAAAGAATTCAGGGTTACACTTTATTTGGAGAGTCTGACATTCCATCTGTATGTGCTCTACAGATAGTTTGTTGATGATATGACTATCAACAAACTATCAACAAACCATCTGTTGATAAGCAACTAATTGTGTATTTTAAGGGTAGGGGTAAGTTTAGAATATATTTTAGGGTAATGGTTAAGGTTAGGTTTAACATAAGGGGAAAGGTTAAGGTTAGGATTAAGGTTAGGGTTAGTAGATAGTTTGTTAAAATGTTGTTGACAGTATGCAGATAATATGTAGAGCATCTAGAGATGGACTCTCAAAATAAAGTGTTACCGAATTCAGAACCAGAGGTGGACATTTACTTAGTACTTTAGTACTTAGTAACTCTGAGTTCACAAGTTTTGGTATGTCCCTACTTAAGACCAAATTGATCAGGTAGGGAGTTCATATGTTATCAGTAACCTATAAAACAATAAGACAGAGTAAAGGAAATATCAATCATGGTCACTGGTAAGATGTGAACTCCTTTTACCTGATCAAATTGGTCTTAGGTAGGGACTTCCCAAAACATGTGAACTCAGATTTACTCAGAAAAGTTCTTTTACTCAGTACTTCGTCCACCTCTGTTAAGAACAACAAACACTACACCTAATAGCATGCAATAACATTAACAATGAACGACAGCTACAAAAAACTCAGGGCTAGATTTATCAAGCCGTTTGCGCCTGTTTCCAGGCGCTAATTGGTCGCAAAGACGGACGTAACCGATGAAGGCTATTTACAAACCAGGCGCACTTGGGTAAAATTGCAGATTGCCTGCCACATGAGCGACAAGTGACAAGTTGCGCTTTCAATAAGCGTTCGTGGGAGGGTCATGGGGAAAGTGGGAGTTCCACCCAAAAAGGTGGGAGGATACGCGTAAAGTGCGCCTAATTATATATTCTGTGGTATTTACAAAGACTGCCAGTAAAAGCACGCCTCTATTCTGCGGGGGGAATTTTCTGGCAGCAGTGACAGCAACAAGTTTCAAACATAGCATCAAATACACTTGGCACAAAAAAAGACAAATGCCTCCATCTGTTCCATTTTTGATAAGCAATTTTGCGGTTATTGACCTACAGGTCCTTCTAAAAAAATTTGCATATTGTGATAAAGTTCATTATTTTCCATAATGTAATGATAAAAATTAAACTTTCATATATTTTAGATTCATTGCACACCAACTGTCAATGATGGCCTTCTGGACAGCAGTCAGGTCGGCAGTCTTACCCATGATTGTGGTTTTGAGTAATGAAACAGGCTGGGAGTTTTTTAAGCCTCAAGAATGTTTTGCAGGTGTTTAGAGTTAAATAGTCAATTCAGATGATTAGGTTAATAGCTCGTTTAGAGACCCTTTTCATGATATGCTAATTCGTTGAAATAGGAATTTGGGGTTTTCATGAGCTGTATGCCAAAATCATCAGTATTAAAACAATAAATGACCTGAAATATTTCAGTTGGTGTGCAATGAATCTAAAATATATGAAAGTTAAATTTTTATCATTACATTATGGAAAATAATTAACTTTATCACAATATGCTAATTTTTTTAGAAGGACCTGTATATAACACTCTTTAATTACTTAACCACATCGGTTGGCTTTACATATCAATGATATAGGCTAAACATATGCATATTCTCTGCAGAGATCTCAGCAGTATCTATGCTGTCCACACCTTCCATTTGTTCAGCAACGTGTATTTGCTGCACCACCTAGTTAGCATGTCTATTTTTGGTGGACCTGAACCAGTTCTCCTCGATTGTGCCCGGTTGTACACAACCTTCTCTTTTGTTCTGCGCTTTATGTCTTGCCACCGTTTTTTACCTCCTCCACTTCTCTCCGTTTAGATGATAACGAGTTGATTTAAATTGTTATGGCAATCCAAATTGGATGTTTTTCTGAGGGTGTGGATGTTCTGCCCTGTAATATATATCAGGTTTGCTGTTACTTCATGCACTAAGATGTTAATTTCTTCTTCACTAAATTTAAGCTTGCACTTTCTTTTTCCCGTAGGGAGATCCATGATAGATACATACGGGCGCAGTGTTTGCTCTTTTAGGAGGGCTAATGGAGGGCGGAGTATGCGCTGATTGCGTAATGGGTATCGGGTTTGATAAATACTATGCTAAATTTGGAAACATAGCGTATTATTGAACTCGCATAAACAGACGCAGCGCAAACTGCGCTAGTGTTAGTAAATTCGGCCCTCAGACTGAACTTAAATACATGACTAATAGGGAAGAGCATGCAGCTGATAATGATAGTGACATGTTTTATGGTAGAAAATGTGGTAACACTATTTCAATAGTCTGTAATGCATCTACAGATTGAGTATCAATAACATGTAAATGAATTAAGACTAATCTTAAACCTCATAACATGTAGCCTTCTCCGTTTTTCTGTTTGTTATGTAGTCAACGTCTATTCTTAATAAATAGCCCAAATAAATGTTTGGCAACATTAAAGAGGTGAAAATAAACTTGTTCAACATCCATTGCCGATGCTGTTACTACAGGCCGGAAATCAGTTTACCCAGTTTCAACAATAGAACGTTCACTGTGAAAAAGGCATATTATATACTTACGTTCTATTTTCACATCTTGTGCGCATCTTCAACAACTCCTGTGTGTTTCCTTTTTAGGTGCTTATGCATCGTGGTTGTGCTCCGGGGATAAGCAAGTGAAATCTGACAGAGTGTACAGACCACTCTTGTTACCAGTTGGCTTGCAATACTCCCATACTTAGGAAGCCTTTATTTCTAGTGATAATTCTCTGACTTGATTCGGGGGGCTCACATGCCTCTGCCATTTTTCATATCAAAGCAGTGAAGGCGGGGGGAGAGGGAAGAAAGAGGAAAGCAGATTAACAAGCAGGGCGCGCACAGACTGGTGTAGAGGTGAATTACAGTTTGCCATTTGAGATGGGAGACTAAAAATAAATAGGCGCTCAATAGTAAAATGACAAATCGACTAAAAGAATAGGCATCGACTAATTTTCATGGTTGATTAAGTCGACTAAGTCGACTAATCGCGGCAGCACTAGTACTGATACACTCATGGTAAATGAGAATGAGAAGCGCGTAAGGATATAAGAGTGCGTTAGTAAGGCACTAAGAGGGGGTATGCATGTTTTCATGTATGGCATGTTTTCTAGTTGGCTATATATGTAAATAAATGAGCACTGAGAAATTGGCATCCTACACTTCTATGGTCATGACATTACGCAAAGTACAAAACAGCATGTGTCGAAAATGTGGAAAGTCACACCAGCATATGGAGTGACATGCAACAGATGTGGTAAGCAGAACCATTACTCAAGGATGTGTAGGACAGGGAAAATACAGAGAAAGACTGTAATAGATTTTAAAAAGAAATTGATGCCCTGTTATTTGGAACAGTGGATACAGACCAACTACATGCTAAAAAAGGTATGGTTTTCATGCCAAACTGTTGACAGTTGTCACAGTTCAAGGATGAGGAGGCAGGCGCGTCTTCACTGACCATAAATTTATTCGAAACACAAGGAAGAACTGACAAGAAACAATGAACTACACAGAACAAACAAACAAAGGGAACACAGGGGCCGGCCGGGCGGCAGGGAACACATGGGCCGGCCGGGTGGCAGGGAACACAGGAGCGTAAGCTGAGCAGGGGGTCCGGAGGTCCCGTGGCCTCAGCGACGGGGTTCCGGACGGCGGCGTCGGCCGAGCAGGGGGTCCGGACGGCGGCGACGGCCGAGCAGGGGGTCCGGACGGCGGCGACGGCCGAGCAGGGGGTCCGGACGTAGGCGACGGCCGAGCAGGGGGTCCAGACGTAGGCGACGGCCGAGCAGGGGGTCCAGACGACAGGGGGTCTGGGAGGACAGGCAACAGCAGAGCAGGGAGCTCCACGTCCTGCATCGCCGGGTCATCTTCAAATTCCGGCGGTGGAGGCAAGATCAGCTCCTCCAGCTCCCACACCTTCCACCAGGCGAAAACCCCCCTGGAACAAGACGCTGCCTCCAGTTGCAGGTAGTTCATTCTGTCACAGTTCAAGGATGAGGAGGCAGGCGCGTCTTCACTAACCATAAATTTATTCGGAACACAAGGAAGAACTGACAAGAAACAATGAACTACACAGAACAAACACACCCACAGAACTAAATACCCAACTAACGAGGGGAGGATGTGCAGGTGTGGACCAAACAAAAGAACTGATAGGCTCACCAAAACATGTGACGGGATCATGTGACACAAAGAGTGGGAAACAAAACCAAAACAAAACACATAGGGGATAAACCACCCTGTAGTGACACAGAACAAGGACAGAGTCTACAGACATTGTGACAACAGTACACCTGTCCAATTCAAGTTGGACACAGGAGCAGAGGCCAATGTCCTGCCACTTCAGGTATTCAAATCCATGGTGAGGAAGGCCAGCTCTGAGAAGAAAACAAAGCTAAGCCTGAAATCCACTGCAACTGTACTGACGGCATATGGAGGGGCAAAGCTGAAGCCTGAAGCCATGCTCACGCTTACATATTCCACGGCGAGGGCCCAAGCAAACCTTACATTTTATGTATCGAGGCACTCCTCTGTACCCAGCTTAAACGGTGAGGCATGTGAACAGCTGACCCTGGTCAAAAGAGCGGATGTGGACATGTTAAATGTGAAACGACTGGTGTCAGAAGTTGGTTTGATTCGTGCCTGGAGTAATAAACACCTGGGTTTTCTGTACTAAGTGAGCTACAGCTAACAGTTACACAACGGGTGTAGTAGCCGCGGAAGACGTGCTAGCTAACCAAAAATAGAACAGTTTAAATTACGTCACCACGGTGAAGAAGCACTGAAGGTGTACAACACACTCAAAATCGATCTGGATGACGACGATAACCTCGCAACGAGTGGAATCTTGGATTCCTTCAAGGCATACTGTTTGCCAAAAAAATACAGTGTTTGAGAGACATCAGTTCTGGGCACACCCTGAGGCAGAAAATATCTCAATCGAGAAGTATATAACGGAACTGAGGCAAAAACTTAAGGAGTGTGAATTTGGCACCTCAGAAAATGATATGATTAGGGACAAGATTGTGTTCATTCTGAACGACCAGCGCTTGAAAAAGAGACTCAAGAGAGAACCTAACCTCACATTGGAGAGAGCAATGGACATGTGTCATGCTGCTGAGAGAGTGAAGGCTCAGATACAAGCAATGGGTGCAGCTACACAGGAGAAAGCTGTGCATGTACTCCACATGCGTAAACCAAAGGACAATCAACCACTGAATTAAATGAAATAACAGTCAACGCAGTAGACACAAAGCAGAGTACAAAATACCATGTGTCGAAAATGTGGAAAGTCACACCAGCCACGCCAGTGTTCTGCATATGGATATGCAACAGATGCGGTAAGCAGAAGCTGTAAGCACTGATGGTCCTGGAGCTCCCTCTACTGGCGCAAACAGGATCAGGCGGTCGGAGTTCTGATTGGCCGAACACCAGGCCATGTTTACTCACCTGGGAACTGCCATGGATCAGGTGCTGCAGAAGATTTCTGGGATTGATCAGCACCTGTCCAGGGGACCTGCCATGCCAGTTCCTTGTCCTCCTTCGGGACGCCTGTTGGACCCAGTGAACCTGCCGCATCCTCTTCGGTCCACTTGTCCTTGCCAAAGGATTACAACGGGACAGCGTCACAGGTCTAGGGGTTCCTGTTACGCTGGGATATTACTTTTCCACGTCCGCCCCTGGCGCCTCCGACCTGGACCGAGTGTTGCCGCTGATCTCCTGTCTCTCCGGGCGCGCACTGGAGTGGGAAAACGCGGTCTGGAGAGACGGGAATCAAGTTATCCATGATTACCATGTGTTCACGTCCCTGTTCAGCTCTGTGTGCGACCACCATCCAGAGGGCAGGGACGTGGGCGAACGGTTGTACCATTTAAAGCAGGGCAACATGACCGGCCGGTAATATTCTCTGGAATTCCGGACCCTGATGACTGGCTCTGGGTGGAACGATAGAGCACTTATCGATAACTTCCGGTGAGGCCTGCGGGAGAATGTCCGAAGGGAGAGGGCCTGCCGGGACACCACGTTGGGGTTTGATGCTCTATTGGCCTTGGCTATCCATTTGGACATCCTCCTGCAGGCTAGAGGACACACTGGAAGCAGCACGGTAATTCCACCCAGGCCAGTATCAGCTTCGAAGGGCGGTCCTGTGCCCATGGATGTGGGCAATATGGGTCTCCAGGAGACAGAGAGGGGAGACGTCAGGTGTCGGGTGCAGTCCACCTACTGTGGCAGAAGGGGGCATGTTGCGGCAACTTGCTACCAATGCCTGTCGGGTCCTGGGAGCGGCAGCACAGGCGCTCACTCAACATTCCAGGTATCTACCACTCCTTCTCAGTTCCCCTCACAATTTTGTATCACTGCACATTTTTTGCACTGGGATTTGATAGGATGTTATGTTATGCTTGGAATTAGACCATTCTAGCTTTAGATATGACCCTGCCCGTCCAGGGCAGACCTATACGTACCAGTATAGGCCCAATGTGTATAAATGACATTCACAATGAAACTATATCATTTTATGTACTAGACATGCCTACCTGTCCCGTAGTGTTAGGGTTGCCCTGGTTATCTATTCACGATCCTTCTGTTTCTTGGTCTCGCAGGTCTATTGAGGGATGGTCGAGTGAGTGTCTGGGAAGGTGTATTCCGGTTTTGCCAAGGTGGAAAGTCCAGACAGTGCCTCCAACAATCCCATCCCTTTTGAATATTCGGACCTTGCACATGACTTTTCCAAAACGAATTCCCTGGGATTGTGCTATTGACCTTCGACCAGGAGCTGCACTGCCTAGGAGTCATGTATACCCTCTGTCGTATGCTGAGACCGAGGCTATGGAAACATATATCTCAGAATCGCTGCGCCAGGAATACATACACCCCTCCTCTTCACCTGCATCTTCCAGTTTCTTTTTCGTAAAGAAGAAAGATAGGGGTCTGCATCCATGTATAGATTATCACGCATTAAATAACATCACTGAACGATACACTTATCCTCTCCCCTTAATTTCCTCTGTTATCGAAACTATGCATGGCGCGCACTTCTTTTTTGAACCTGAAAAGTGCCTACAATCTTGTGCGAATACAAAACCGCTTTCAGCACCACTACAGGCCATTATGAGTATTTAGTTATGCTGTATGGTCTGTTCAATACTCCAGTTCGTGGTGGAGGCGGACGCTTCTGAGAGTGGGATCAGGGCGGTGCTGTCGCAGAGGCCAGGAGCCCCTGCGAAGCTCTGTCCCTTTATGTTCTACTCTCGGAAGCTGACAGCTGCCGAGCGCAACTACAACGTTGGTGATCGTGAGCTGTTGGCCATTGTCAGTGCACTTAAGGCATGGAGGCAGTGGCTTGAGGGGGCTAAACACCCTTTCCTCATTTGGACTGACCACCTTTACATGGAGTACATTCGGTCAGCGAGGAGACTAAACCCTTTCCCAGGCATGGTGGTCCCTGTTTTTTACTCTATTCACTTATACCATTTCTTACATCCCAGGCAGTCAAAATCATAAAGCTGATGCGTTATCTGCTGACGCGGACTACACATTATATTAACGTTGTTTTGGGTAATGCGGCCGGACGCGTCATCTTACCGCCGTCCCATGAAGCCATGACTGTGCACTTCACTCCACACTTCATTGCTTTACAGGTTCTACGACACATGTTTTCGGATGTGTCGGCAGAAGAAGCATGCCAAACATGAGGACTGACAAGAAGAAGAAGTAATAGAACAAGATGAAGAAGAACGCATGATACATCATCTTCGGAAGATGACAAACAAGAACAAGAGGAAAAAGTAGAACTTTGCTGTCAAGAAACGGCAAGATCCTATGGTCCTCGTCGGCGGCGTGGTGCAGACGGGGTGGCGTGGCGGAGCATAGGATTGTGACCCCTGGACCCATGGCAACCACATCGCACGGTGTCTCCGACATGGCACTGTGGTATACTACATCCAATTTCTCGAGAAGAGAGTTTGAAGCAGATTTGTAGACAACATCACCGAAGTCAAGCATTGGGAGGATGTTCATTTTCACAAGGACATTTGGCAGGAAGGGTGAATGAGGCCTTGTTATGAAATAGGAAGCCAATCCTAGATTTGATCTTGGACTGGAGATGGTTCATGTGGGTCTGGAAGGAGAGCGAGGAGTCTAGTCAGACCCCTAGGTATTTATAATTTTTGACATATTCCAGGCCAGACCCATCCCGAGTGGTGATGCTTGTTGGGCAGGGAGGTGCAGAGTATGATCAGTTGAATATCATACATTTGGTTGTACCAGAGTTTAACAACAGCTGGAGGCCACAGAAGGAAGGTTTTATGTCATCAAAGCTCTTTTGGAGGTTTTCTAACACAGTTCCAATGTAGGGCCAGATGTATATAGAATGGTGTCATCTGTATAGACAGGGCTAAGAGAGTTGCCTGCAGCAAAAGCGATGATATATACATGAGGCATTCATTTGAGAGACCCAGTCTCTTGAGTCTGCCAATAAAGATGCGGTGATTGACAGAATCGAAAGCCTTGGCCAGGTTGATGAAAACAGCTGCACAACATTGTCTTTGGTCGATGGCTATTATGATGTAATTTAAAAGTGTGTTTGAGTGCAAGTGTGTGAGAGTGTGTGAGTGTTATGCATTATACACCTTCACATCTCTGCACCGAGAGAGCAATTTCCACCAGAAATAGCAAGCAATGTGCTCCTCTCTCTGTCGTCCTGAGGCTGCTGTCTTTTACAGCAGTACATCCCGGGCCAAGTACGGCATCAAGACATGTGTGGCCTGCGATGCCAGATCCAGCTACGCTTGGAAAATGCAAGTGTACACCAGCAAGCTGGTCGGTGGCATCCCCGAGAAGATCCAGGCTACACGCATCATGTTTGACGTCACCGAGGGACTGAGTGTTCACAACATGACATGTGATGATTTCTTTACCTCCTACGAACTGGCGTGGTGGCTCCTTGAGAGGAACATCACCGTGGTCGGCATGGTTAGAAAGAACAAGCCTGAGCTGCCACCGGCGCTGCTCGCATGCAAGTGCAGAGGAATTCACGAGTTTGCCTTCAGACGCACCACCACTCTAGTGTCCTCTGTGGCCAAGAGGAACAAGAACTTGCTGCTTCTGAGCACACTGCACGCCGAGGCCATCGTCCAGTGATCGCGACGATGCAAAGCCGGCCATTATCCTCGACTACAACCGCAACAAGGGAGGCGTGGACAACCTGGACAAGGTGATTGGCACTGGCCCCTGGTTGTCTTCCACAACATTGTCGACTTGTCCTCCTACAACGCCTTTGCTCCATGGTGTTCCTGGAGTTTTCTTAAGTAGCTTTTAGAGGTTGACTATGGCATAGCTATAGTGTAGTACTTACTAAGTAATTGCTCTAACATTCAATGAGCTTTCATACACTGAAGAGAATGAACATATCTGTTAAGATATCACAAATAAAAAATGTCAACAGAACTAAGTATCCATATGACAGAGTTGTAATCATACAAATTACAAAAAAAATTACATACAAAATACAAAAAAATACAAATGCCAAACATCACATTCATTTTTCTTTTAAAGGGCAGCGATCTGCCTACACCCTTTACATGGCCTTACAAGTCCAAAACAGCTCTAAGTCTGATTTCTTGTCTGGATCTTGTAAGTGGTAGTAATGGGGGCCAGTTCCTTTTTGGTATCTGAAGTAGGAGGTGTTCTGATGTGTGGAGTATGTGGTGCATTGTCATCTGGATTTCTGTCAATGTGAGTGTTATGTTCTTTAGTAGAAAGGAGTTGGCGTCTGTTTCTCCTGTATTCCTGTCCTCCAGCTGAACATATGTGATAGGAACCATCAGTATTGGCCAGTCTGATGACTACAACAGGCTTCCACTGACCTTGCTCTTGTGTTGACTTTGTGTTGACTTTGAAAGCGGATGTGTTAACTTTCCTGCAGGGACGCCAGAGGTCTGGCTGACCTGTCATAGTACGTTTTTTGCTTTTGCTGATGGTGGACTTGCCTGGCATGATATTCTCTCAAACTGACAACCTTTGGCTTAAGCTGCTGGTGGATGCTGGGTCACACTGAATGCAACTGCATACTAATGAGCAGTTGAGCAGGTGAAACTGTCAACAGGATTGTTGTGATATTCAAGGAGACTAAGGTAAGGGTCACTCTTGTTGCATTTGGCCTTTTCCAAAAGTGATTTTGCGATCTCTACCGATCTCTGCGAGTAGATTGCTTTGAGGATAATGTTGGCTGGAAGTTATGTGGGTTAACTCTCATTTGTCAGCAAAAGCTTCAAACTCTTTGCATGTGTATTGAGGGCCATTATTTGACATAACAGTCTCAGGTATCCCATGTCTGGCGAAGGCTGCTTTGAGTTTGTGTATTAAAGCAGAGGCTGGTGTGCTGTGCAATTTGTCAAGCTCAAAATACCTGCTGTAATAGTCCACTATGATGATGTATTGTTAATTGTTCCAGATGAACAAATCCGTAGCAACTGTCTGCCATGCCCGATCCGGGATCTTGTGGCTGATCATGGGCTCCTTGGTGTTGGACAATCTGTGTTCGAGGCATGTGGAGCACTTCCCAACCATTTCCTTAATGTCCCGCGCTCTCTGTTTGCACTTTTTGATGCCAATGTGACCAATGTGTAATTGTGATAACATCTCAGCACGCAGTGAAGTAGGAAAAACGATTCTCTCACCCTTGAATATGACATCATTCATGACAAACTGTTCAAAAGGCTTGCTAGCACCCTGTATCTTCTCATGGAATATGTAGCGTGCAAAAATGACATTGGACCTTGGCATTATGTATGCTTCAACATGCTCCTAGTATAGGATTTTAAAACCTTAGCTTCTGCCTCTGTTAATGTCCATGTATTATAGATATCTCTACCTTATTCTCCGACCAACAGAAGAAGATAGCTGCAATTCTCGTCTTTTGGTTTCTTCTTAAACAGACCGGTAAACATAAATTCCACATTAAGTTTGAACTTGGGCCATGCTACGGGCAGATTGATAGTATACCAAGCCATATGGGGGGAAGGAACTCCAGAGACATCCATTCTGTACTCTTTCACTCTGACACAATGTTTTGTTTGAGTACTTAATGGATAACTATAGGAACAGACTGACGTGAAATAACATGTAGTCACTCAAACCTGGAAATGTGAAACGTGTCTCGGCTCATATCTCACCCTATTTATACACACTGAGCATGCACAGCTTACAAATCATGACGTACATCAATTGGCCAACAGAAAATCTCATATATGTAATGCTTTTAACTTAATCATCTATTATATTCAATGTGAATATTACAGCATGCTTTAATGTATGGCACGTGTTCTAGTTGGCTATAACTGTGTGAGGTCTCCGCTTACTGGTATGGCACCCCGTACTCCCCACTCTACTACAGCACCATGTCCCGACACTCATGAACGCAGCACACATCAGAGAGCGCAATCACCGGAATACTCAACACCTGCACCAGATCACTCTACACTACATAAGCAGCACTGATAGTCAGCCTCTTTGCGAGGTATTGTTTTTCTTCATCGAGCATACTGAGCGTTATAACCTGACTAAGCCATTTGTGTATTGACCTGTTTCGACTTTCATCCCGACTCCTGAGATTGCCAATGATTCCGTGCCTTTGCCTTAGAGATCTACGTGTATCGACCCTGCTGCCTGTTCCTAGTGTGTACGAGATCGGATCCTGTATTTGTGCCTTCACCAGAGCCTACCTGTGTACCGACTCCTTGCCTGTTTGACCTACGTCCTCGCCCTATTTATCCTGTACATTGACTACATTTGGATACCCACTGTATATACATTATTGTTGGATATTCTGGCATTAAACATCCTTTTTACACATTCCAGTCTCCAGTCGTGACAATCTGTAAATAAACGAGAACTGAGAAATTTGCATCCATTCACATGTATGGTCATGACAACAGACTATTACAATATCTGATCATTAAATTCTTTGGTCATAATTTTATCATTAAAAAGAGCTTCATTGCAAGTACCTGGTAATCCAGATTGGACAGAAGATGTACGTTTGGCTATAAGATATAGCAGTTTTTGCTGCGATTTTCCAACCGTTTATGCAAACACTACCAAACTTTGGGTACTGAACCTCGGTACCTCGGTAGCTGTAGCTACTGAACATAGCTACCGAGGGAATTTATTCAAGCACTTTCCCTTCTCCCATAATAAACCAATAAAAACCGGCCAACGATTCTGTACTAAGATGGACAAAATAACGGATCACTGCACATTTTGAACATCAATTTCTCCGGAACGGTACGTATGATCATAAAAAGGAAAGTTTCCATACATCAATGATTTTGGAAGTAATCTGAGAAGACATCACCTAGATAGATGGCTGTACAGCTTAACTTTGTAAACTACAATAAACTTTGTAAACTAAATAGATGGTAACATAATGCAATGCACTAACTTTTTTTAGGCTGGACAATAGAACGCTTTCAAATTCAACCTATAAAACAGCCAACAGAAAAAGAGGCCGTGACGATGAGCTCATTGAGATACTGAAGAAGGACATGCAATTTCAAAGTGAAACAGAAGAGAGAGCACAAGAGAGAAGGCACAGCCTGTTTTCTGTCCTTGAGAAAATGATTGACAAACAATAATATAATTTACAATTAGTTATTAAAACAATTTTTGTATGTAAATATTTTTGTCACTTATTAGTAAATGAAACAAAGTAATTTCTGTACACTGTTTATTTGTGTAATGTAAGTTGAAAGTTATACATGGAATTTAAGTTATTTGTATATGAAGCAAAGCAATTTTTGTACATCGTTTTTTGTAATACAAGTTTACATTTGGAAATAAAACACAAGTAATTGTTCTGGAAATGGTTTACTACTGTAATGGAAGTCATTTGTAAATGATACGTTCATCTATACATGTTTTTAGCATGTAAAATGAAAATGATTTCAAGTATTTTTTACAAATATTTACAACAACAGGAAAACAATTCGAATTAATAGTATATAAAACAGATTGGAAAAATGAAAAAAGAAATGTATGTGTAACATTCATATCTACTTGACCACTATTGAAGTTAAGTGCTTATTTAAGGGCGTTTTCACACATACCTCATTTGGTCCGGACTTTCGAACCTTTCAGTTTGGTCCGAACCAACATTGCAGGTGTAAAAGGTGCCTCGGACCACGGTCCGGATCAAAAGACCAAATTTTGGTCCGATCAAAAAGGTGGTCTCAGTCCGGACCAAAGTGAACCATGGTTCGGTTCGTTTGCAGTATGAAAACACTTTTTGGATGGTTCGGACTTTCGGATCAATTACAGGAAGTTAGGCAACTATGTACCATAGAAAAAGGACAAACTCTGGAAAAAAAACGCTAGACGAAGCTAAAATTAATCGTGGAAGTAGGCCTACATGGAGAGAGGAGATTAAATATTTCATTTCATATCGATCAATCGAAATCATTCAAATACATTTCTCGCGAGTACTGCGCGTGTAGTTTGTGCTGTGCTTGCAGTTTGTGCTGACGTTGATGCTTCTGGTAGTAATACTACGCAATCGGGTTTTGCTCATTCATTTGTTCATTCATTTTCATTCATACGGAAAAAGACAAAAAATCACGCCAACGTCAGACACACGCCCGTCTACTCACCAATCAAAGGGAGAAGCAACACACGTATGTGGTGACGACAGGCCGTAGGTATGTCATGGAAAGTTCTTTAGTGCGCTAGTAAAATCACTATGTGAAACCAAAAACAACGTGATCAAATGTATACAATGTAATTAAACACGAACTTTGGTTCAGACCTTGGTCCGGACTTTTATGTGTGAAAACGACCTAAGTCAACTTTATAAGATAATGTACGTACATAGTCATAGACAAACGCTAAAATAGCATATTGTCGTTCTGTAAAAGCCTGGCTGTTATCTTCAATAATTGACATTATGTTTGGGTCCTGCAGACTGCATCTGTGCGGGGGTATTATTGCGCAATACCAGCTAGAATACATCGTCTCAAACAGTCAGCAGTGTTCTGTGTGCTCGTCATCTTGTGAGTTCATTCTTCCAAAAACAACTAGCAAGAGCGTTCTCCCCAAGTACACAAGTCTGTTCTTTGCATTCTTGGTTTTGAGAAACAGCCTCTGACTAGACTTCAATAAAAAATAGCGGCACAAAACAACGTCCGTACTTAGCCGGCAGGCGTGAATAACTTATGATATTACTAATATGTCAAGTAATTATATGTCCACCCTGCCTGCCATAGAGCGTGAAAGATACATACAAAAACTTAATTTGGTCAATTTAAAAACATGTTGCTTCATTCTCCCCATGTCAAATTGGTGTAACAACCCGACCCAGTGGCCAGAGGTGTCTTACCCGGACATTTACTCGTACCTCATCGAGTCACCAAGTGTTTAGCCAGTGAATGATTTTACTTCGTTTTTGAAAGTAAACAGCTTTAAATGTATAGATTATGTCTTTAGAGTACTGAGTACACTTTTCTGGACAGCAATAAAAAAATAAACTGTAGCCTATGGTTAAGGTTGCATGCTTGTAATCACAAGACGCTGACGTTAGCTATGATTATGCCAATAAATGTGAAATACTTACTTAACTATTTCCACCCATCCCCTTATCACCCCTTTACATATCACTGAATATTAATTTCTTAGGCCTACCAGATATGAAATGTTGTCCACAAACATACATGTGTGGAGATACTGTCTTCACTACGGTACAGTACAGCTAGCTGCAGCCATAATTGCCTTATTTCTGGATATTTCTTTTTACATGGCAAAATAATGAATTTCAAATTAATTTTTTTTCTAACATTATTGGTGCACCCAACCAAACAACAACTCTTTGGCATGTTGTAGTTAGTCCACTTTCTCGATCCGATACTGCATTCATATACTGTCATTGACTGTATGGCAGTTTGTTATTCCCCCAAAAGTGGGCGTGAATCTGTTCAGAGACATTCTATGACGTAGCGCCGGTTGTGCGTATGGTCTGAAAGGGTTGTACTAAGTGCCTTCATTAATTCATAGGTGTGTTTTGGTCGAAAAATGCAATAAAACAATCAGTGTCATTTACCATTCTCTTTAAGAGACAGACGCGTTTGTACCTTGGCGCAATGCTATTACGATGGTGGAGTTGCACCCCAATATTTTTATTTTTAATATTTTGCATGTTTGTGTGCTGCTGCGCTTCCCTGTGTGTGTGTAACCAGCATAGTGTATGCGCGCTGTGCATAAGCCTAGGTGTATATTACTAATTTGTTAAAATAACAATGACATGCTATACTATTTACTTTAGACCAGGTTTTTGTTGGTCAATGGCGCAATCACTTTCCGATGCCTCAAGATAGCAATTCACCCAGAATTATCCTGAACACACCTCCCTTGCATAGGTGCATTTGTTCAAGTTCAAGTTCCACTTTATTTATCCTTAGAATAATGAAATTTTGTGTGCAGCATGTCAATGATGGTTCCTAAATATTTATATTAATCTACTATCTCAACATTCATGTTCTGAATAACAGTTTGTGAAGCATTGTGCTGTGATCTACGAAAATCAATAATCATATCCTTTGTCTTGGAAACATTGATAGACAAATAAAAGTTTTCACACCAAGCAATAAAATCATCAACTACAGGGCCATGCCCCACCTCATCATTGTTCAAAAGGCTTACTATAACAGTGTCATCTGCAAATTTTACACAGTGCTTATTCTCATACTTACTCCTACAGTCATTTGTGTATAAAATGAAAAGCAATGGTGAAAGAACACAGCGCTGAGGAGAGCCTGTGGAAGAAAGGGCTTTTGAGGATAAGACACCATTGACCCTGACACACTGCGACCTATTCGACAGAAAATCCAGTATCCAGCCAATTAGTTAGGGTTCAAATTAAAAAGAGCCTGAAGTTTCTCAACCAACAAATAGGGCTGAATTGTATTTAACGCTGAAGAGAAGTCGATAAAAAGGAGCCTAACATGAGTTTTTGAGCATTCCAGATGTTGGTAAAGGGAATTTAACAGTGTAAGTTTTGCATCCTCAACACCTCTGTTAGACCTATAAGCAAACTGGAGAGGATCTAACTGTTCCTCCACCTGCTTCAGTAACTCCTGCTTAACCAACTTCTCAAAGGTCTTCATCACCAATGAGGTGAGAGCTACAGGTCGAAAGTCATTTAAGACCTTGGGGTTCTTACACTTAGCCACAGGAATGATTGTAGAATGTTTCCAAATCTTTGGCACTGTTTGCATTTGGAGTGATTGAGTGAATATCACTTTAAAGATCTCACTTAACTGATCAGCACAAGACTTTTGCTATTTAAACGACGCAGGCGCTGGACGGGAAATTGACAACTGCGTCGGTCTTATCCTGGATTCACACCAGGCACGGCAAACTGGTTGCGGAAGTCCATACATTTTAATAGGAAGGACTGCGCACCGCTGCAACAAATCTACTGGATCCAGCTAAATGTGGATGCGGTGCGGTGGATGTGTCACAAGAGTTTAAATTATCCAACTTGTGCGGCGCTTTGCCGTATGACACCAGAACCTGAAGTTGATGTACCACTGAGTAAGAGCTAATATGTCGCTTTCACTTATGGGTTTTTGGGATTCCAAGAAAAGCATTGACAGCTCGGTAGTTAGTTTTCGTATTGTCAATGAATACTAAATTGAAAAAGGTCCTGCTAGTTGCCTTGCTGGAGAAGGACAGTTGTATGCAACATTGTCCACCATCTCGAAGATGTGGAAAATTGATTACGATGTTGATTGCGGTGAACAAGTGTATCTGCATTACGATGCGGTACAGTGATTTTTCGCCTTGCCTGGTGTGAATCCAGCATTAAAGGAGAATTCCGGGCGATTTCAAAACGTAGCTCTGTTGTTTGGATATCGGAAGTGCTGTCAGTAGCGTTAATAACTCAAACAATCTGCATTGCCAAAACCATGTTTACCTTTTGCATCTCTGACATTTTTAACACTCCAAACCATTTGAAAATCGGTAGAAAATTGAGCAAGTTATGGTTATTTGAAAGTACATGCACCATTACCACAATGTTATGAATAAGCAAGCTGTCTTTGGCAAGATGGCCGCCAGGTGCGGACGTCGACTTCCATTGGCCAGCAGCGCAGACGAGAGATCTAGCCTTTATTATGGATATCTATGAGCTCACTCACCGACTGAGTCAATTGTTGCTTAGTTACCTATGCACATGCGCAATAACTCTTGAACTCTTGAACTGTTGGGAGCTGTGAAGGCAATTGTCAGGTTACAGCTGATCAATGTTGTGAAAGTACTTTATGGATATACCCACGGCAAATTGTTTTTTTTGCGAAAAAAATACGTTTTGGAATATTGCATTGTATGACTTCGGCAATCGATTAG
>JACXGM010002163.1:27364-37704 GCA_016801145.1 Umbra pygmaea
ACACTGGAAAATGGGAAATAAACAGAGGTATGTACACAAACTTATTTGTTCAAATTCGCTGTGTTCACTATAAGGAATAACTGCACATGGATATGGACTAGTAATGACATTTCGAACATGTTTAGTGGCTCAAAGCACATTTTTTAACTTGCCCCGTAAATGTGTAACGGTTGTATACTGGAGCAAAAGGTAAACATGGTTTTGGCACTTCCGATATGCAAACAACAGAGCTACGTTTTGAAATCACCCGGAATTCTCCTTTAAACTAGCGAAGACACTTACTTTGGGCTTTGTGCTGTGTTGTACCGGGTGCAAGGTAGGGCACAAAAGAGTCACGTTCAATGACGTTCTGACATTCTCCTGTGTTGACCAATGGGTCAAGAGTTCATCAAAAAAATATGTTTTGCAAGCAAAAGTTTTTGTTTTAGAATTTTCTTACTTGCAAGCAAATATTTTCTACTTGCAAGCAAAACTTTTACCCAACATGACCACAGGGTGAGCATCCGGTTTGGCAAAGTGACACAAATGAGGAAGTGCCTTAAACCTGCATTTTATCTGAATTCCAGCTGGGGGCGATATGTCTGGTTGCAAAAGAGCTCGGTTTCTGTAATAGTCTATGAGAATGAGAGACACTTCTCACTTGATTTATTACCTCAGTAAACATTTTCATAATGAGTATATGGTCTCAATAGATAGATTTAAGCCTTCTGCAATACATAATAATGTTCATTTTTTTAATTATGGTCTCACTGATTTTAAAATCAGCGATAAAGCAAAGGGGCGTTTAGGGCTTGGTTATTGCGTTCGGTTGACCGACAAGACACTCAAACGAGTTGGCAGTTCAGTTTTTCTGGTAAGTAATGTTAAATTATGTTTTAATTTTGTTTAAATACTGTTTTTCCTTAGCATCCCAATTAATATCAGTTAGCTAGCAAGATTAATATTCCCTCTCATCTAAAATCGTCACATCTGCAACCAAGATGTCTGCGCCTGTAACAGCAAATTTGATGACCCAAATCTGATCTTCACAAACCAATGGGTGACGTCACACATGTAACATCCAGTGATACATATAATCTATGAATATGACCAAAGTTTTTTGTTGTTGTTGCTTTTAAAATAAAAAGGTTTTATTGCAAAACAACATTTGTTTTCAATTATGAAATATTTGATAACGACATGTGTTTTGCTTTTGAAAAAAAAATGAAAATGGCTTAATATTTTGTATCAAAATACTGTTTTGTGTTTTATATTTCAAAAATTCTGTAAAATACTTTGTGAGAAGTATTTAATATTTCAAAAATACTGTAAAATACTTTGTGATAAGTCTACATGATGACATCATAATAATGCTGCCTCTGGTGCCTATTTTGAAATAAATCTGCTATTGAACAAGACTGTGTGGGCACTATACAAGTGCATCTGAAAAATATTTAATATCATCTTTTAATTCAAAAAGTGACATATTTTAAGTCTTTTTATGTTTCAATATTGATTATCGTGGCTTACAGCTCATGGAAATCAAAAATCCTGTATTTCAAAACATTAGAATATAGAATTTATAATACCGAAATGTGGACCTGAGAAGAGCTCTAATCAGCAAATTAACTAAAAACACCTGCACATGTTCCTGAGCCTTTTTAGTCTCTCAGTCTGATTCAGTACACATAACCACAATCACGGGGAAGACTACTGACTTGACAATTGTCCAGAAGACACTCATTGACACCCTCCATGAGGAGTGCAAGCCACAGAAGGTCATTGCTGAAAGGGCTGGCTGTTTACAGCGTGCGTATCGAAGCATATTCATGAAAGTTGAGTAGAAGAGAAAGGTTTGGTAGGGAAATGTGACCAAGCAACAGGGATGACAGCATTCCTGAGAGGATTGTCAGGCAAAGCTGATTCAAGAACTGGAGGGAGTTTCAGAAGGAGTGGACTGAGACTGGTGTCAGTGCATCAAGAGCCACCACGTACAGACATGTCCAGGAAATGGGATACACATGTTGATTTCCTAGTGGCAAAAACCTTTCCTGAACCAGAGACAACGCCAGAACCATCTTACCTGGGCTAAGTAGAAAAAGAACTGGACCGTTGCTCCGTGGCCTAAAGTCCTCTTTTCAGAAGTGGCACAGAATCTAAGTTGCTTGAAGTCCAATGTGAAGTTTCCACAGTCTGTGATGTTTTGGGGTGCCATGTCATCTGGTAATGTTGGTCCATTATTGTTGTGTTTTATCAAGTCCAGTCAATGCAGGTGTCTACCAGGAGATTTTAGAGCACTTCATGCTTCCATCAGCTGACAAGCTTTATGGAGATGCTGATTTCCTTTTCCAGCAGGATTTAGAACCTGCCCATGGTGCCAAAACAACTGGTAACTGTTTTGCTGACCATGATATAACTGTGCTTGATTGGCCAGCCAACTCGCCTGACCTGAACACCATAGAGAATCTATGGGCTATTTTCAAGAGGAAAATGAGAGACACCAGACCCAACAATACACTCTAAAGAACCTGTTAAGCCCAGTTTGGTTCTTCAGTGGTTCGTCAGCAGTTCTTTGGGGTGCTTAAGGTGCTATATGGCACCCTTTTATGGTTCTACATAGCACCATTTTAAAATAGGTGCTATATAGCACTTGAAGTGGTTCCCCTATGATTACAAGCCAATGAACCACTTTTAGTGCTATTTAGCACCATTTGTTTTTGGAGTGTACAGATGAGCTGAAGGCTGCTATCTAAGCATCCTGGGCTTCCATAACACCTCAGCAGTGCCTCAGGCTGATTGCCTCCATGCCACACTGCATTGATTCATTAATTTTTGCAAAAGGAGCCCCAACCAAGTATTGATGACTACATTTCAGAAGGTCCACATTTCTGTATTGTATATTCTTTATTCTAATCTATTGAGATTTAATTTTTTTATTTCCATGAGCTGTAAGCCGTAATCATCAAAATTGAAACAAAAAAGGCTTGAATTATGTCACTTTATGTGTCAGTAATCTAATAATGTGTCCCATTATTAATAAAATCATGAGAAAAAAATAACTTTTCCACAATATTTTATTCTTTAGATGCACTTGTACACTCTAAAAATAAAAGGTTCTAAATAGCACTAAAAGTGGTTCATGGCTTGTAATCATAGGGGATCCACTTTAAGTAGCACATATCTTTAAAAATGGTGCCATGTAGAACCATAAGAGGTGCCATATAGCACCTTAAGCACCTCATAGAACCGCTGAAGAACCGCTGGAGAAGTAGTGGTGCTATATAGCACCTTAACTATTTAAAGAACCTGTTAAGCCCAGTTTGGTTCTTCAGCGGTTCTTTGGGGTAAGTAAGGTGTTATATTGAACCTCTTATGGTTCTACATAGCACCATTTTTAAAGATAGGTGCTATATAGCACTTAAAGTGGTTCCCCTATGATTACAAGCCATGAACCACTTTAAGTGCTATTTATAAACTTTTGTTTTTATAGTTTACTTGAAAATGCACGGCTCAAATTCATTCTCCCTCTTTAGCTAATCAAAGCGAGATTGGAAGGAGCGATAGTGTCAGATGGGCATCAGATAGCTCAGTGGTTAGCGAGTCAGTCAGAAGGTTGCCGGTTCTATTCCCATCTCTGTCAAATGTCATTGTGTCCTTGGGCAAGGCACTTAACTCTAAGTTGTTAAAGAGGATGTCTGTACTCAGTGTAAGTGTAAGTTGCTTTGGATATAAGCATCTGCTAATGGAATAAATTGTAGCTACAAAATGTAAAATGTAGATTCAAATAAGTCAGTGTATTGCAAATTAATAGATAAAATAAGTCAATATTGACTTATTTGATCTATAGTTTGCGAAGTGATTTCATGGTCCATTGTGAAAGTATTTTGAGTAGGCCTATTCAGAAAATACATAAATACAGTATTTTATTTTGATACATTGTTTGCCTGTTGTATTTTGTAGTTTATTTTGATGCAATTAAAGTTACGGTGTTTTGTATTTTACTTTAAAATACATTTGGATGTATATTTGCCCATCCATGGTATAATGGCTCTACATCTAGCCGTTGACTTCGATCTTCAGTATTGTTCACGTTTATTTAACATCAGTTTATTTGAGAAAAAAATGGCTGGGGGCTGGGCAAATTGGTCTCTCACTCCACCCTCGTTGTTTCCTTCTCTCACAGCTAACGTGTTTCCACTGCTCGCTCCTGTGCGCTCCATCCTTCCTCAGAGTGGAACATCGACTCCACTGGGAACCAGACGTCAAACTGCTGAGCCGTCCTACTGTTAATTTATCGTGAAGAATTGCTATCTTATTCAGATCAGTGTGATTGACTGGGCAATCAATTTGTAAGATCGCTCCACTCAGTGAATATCAAATATTGGTGCGTCAGTAGTCGTTGAACGGATATCTTTGGATTACTTTCTGGATAACTTTTATTGCTTGTTCATGCGGAAACAATCCATTTCTATTGTCGGGCGATGGCAAAGGCATTCTCCGTCATGACTTTACATCTCATGAGCGTCCTTCTTGGAGTTAGCAGATTTATTGGTAAGATTAAAATAATATTGAATAATAATATTCATTTGAATGTCCAGTAAACATAGCATTTTACATTATCTTCAAGTTTCATTTATACAGTAGTTATTTGATAAGAAAACATGAACGTATCCTATTTCGTTTTAGATCAGAATAACCTGTAATTATACTATGGCATTTACTGTATACATTATACAGACTATATACAGTTGTGTTAAAACAGTAATATTTGACATTGTGTAGCAATTAATAAACTGATTAACAACTTTTCCTTAATTGGACATGCATTTTTAAACTTTACACCCATTACAGCCAGAACAGGATTGGCCACTTCACTGAGTCTGGATCCTCTCTAGGTTACTGCCAGGGAAGCATATACAACTGGGGAGTTTTTCCGAACCACTCTGCTTCAATTCTGCATTGTTGTTTGCTCTTTTGGGGTTTTAGGCTGGGTAACTTTAAAAGCAATTTGTGACAAATGCGCATGTAAGAAGGTATTTATAAAATAAATTCAATTAATTGATAAACAACGTTTGACACATGCTGACTGAGCTTATGACATTTGGTTAACAATGGCTCTGAAGATTCTCTTGTTCAACAGTACCAATAATAAGGCCCTGGATTCCTTTTGTCTTAGGCCCTCAATCCATTTAACAGTCCATTTAGATATAAAATCAGTTCACTTGATCAAGCAAATGACCACCGAGACAAATTGTATCCCAAGTGTCTTCCTCTTAATAGGCTGACAATACAGTTATATTCATATATGATTCAGATCAGCTAATCAAATACATCAAACTATTTGATGGTTCATTAACTTTTGGCATGAAGTATTCCATATTTGACAATACAGTTATATTCATATATGAATCATATCAGATAATCAAATACATCAAACTATTTAATGGTTCCTTAAATTTTGGCAATATTTGAGGTGAAGTATTCCATATTTTGTGCCCAGGCCCACATTAGGAGGTGAAGGGTTGGATGGCAGTATGTACTAGAACAGGAACCCCACCTTAGGCGACACTCAGCTGGGTTGTTGAGCATGACCCGGCCCATGTGCCCTGGCTTCCTGTTTTTGACACATCTCTGCACCGCCATTTGCTGCAGTAGTGGAAATACACCCTGTAATCTATAGTCTCCTACAACATCTGGGGTTTCCACTTATCGGATGAAACATAGAATTTCATTATTAACTGGCAAACTTGTTACTTTATCTTCTGGCCATCAGCGCTCTAGTTGTATAGATTAAATGACCTCACATTACCAAAGTTGAGTGAGGATTCTGGAAGCATAGTAACATTTAATATCTGATTTCATGTCCAAACCACTCCCACTCTAGCCCCAGAGTTCCACTTGTTTTTATATACATTATTCATGATTGTTTCAAATGGTAAGAGCATGGTGCTTGCATTGATAGGGTTGTGGGTTTGACTCTTACGCAGGGCCAGAATATAAATATTATAAATATACATTCTCAATTATGTCAGTCACTCTGGATTGTAGTGTGTGCTAACCGACTGAAATTAAACTGTTGAGATACTATGTAATACTATGTCATCTTTGTCTGTTTCCACAGCAGTAGAACTCCAGTTTACACCTGGCCCCCCAACACTGAACATAGAGGAAAAAGTCCTTAGCATCAACACATCAGACACACTGGAGATCTCCTGCCGGTGAGCTATAATAATGGGAGTTAATTTGGTTCCGTGGTTAGAAAGTCAGATTTGTATTCGGAGGGTTGCCCAGTTAGATTCCCAAAAGTGCCAAATGGCAATGTGTCCTTGAGCAAGGCACTTTACCTTCAGTTGCTCCAGGGGAATGTCCCTGTACTTACTGTAAGCTAAATTACTAAAATGTAAAAAATAAATAAAAATAATCATCAGCTTTCCCTGATACCTTAGTGAGCCTCCAGGTGCCATGGCATCCATCTACCAGAATGATTCCTCCACTAACAGCCATCCTTCTTACTCTGTTTGATTGTTCAGAGGCCGTCAGTACGTGGAATGGACCACCTCCTTTAATCGCAGCCGCGCAGGCAGTCGTGTTTCCACTGTAGACTGCAGCGGGGCGGGTTTCTTCTGCACCAAGATACAGATTTCCCCAGCGACCGTCAATGAGACCGGAGAGTACCGCTGCTCCTATAGAGACCTAGCTGTGGAGGATCGCAAAACCTCTGTGGCCGTTTACGTTTATGTCCAAGGTACGCTTCCACAGTGCCTCACTCTAACCCCCCAATCAGACCAGGTTTTGAGGAAAATGAAACTGGACGCCTCGCTACGCTCTCCAGCCTAGAACTCGCCGCTCTATCAAGTGTACTATATCAAGTATATTTTATGTCACCGATACTGAAATGATTTACATTTTCCACAAAAATGCCCATAGAGTGGCGAGTTCTATAGGCATGGAGAGCATAGGGATTTGTCCAATTTCGCTTTCCTCAAAACTTGGTCTGAACGGGGGTTAAAACGCCAAGTTGGCTTACCGATCCCAGCAGCACCAACCCAAATGCTCATCTTCAATATTACAGGCCAGACCTGCTTTACAGCAGCTGTGTTTTATTACGACTGCCTGCTGTCAACTAACCTGATCTGATGCACATTTCTGTACATTGATGTACTTTATACAGCTCTGAAAAAATATTAAGAGATCACTGCAAAGTCATCAGTGTCTCTGGTTTTACTATTGATAGGTATGTGTTTGGTTAAAATTAAAATATTGTCATTTAGAGTATTTATTTAAAGGAAATGACAACTGGTCAAAATAACAAAAAATGTGCAGGGTTGTCAGACCTCGGAAAAAGAAAAAAGAAAAGAACATTTTTTTAAAAGTTTACATTCCTTATAATCAACACACTACTAATGTGTTAACTTAAAAAGAGTTCAGAAAACAGTATTTGGTAGCATAAAAATAATTGTATATGATCATGATAATTGTCTTCCATGCGTCTTGTCATGCTCTCTGCCAGTCTTTCACATTGATGTTGGGTGACTTTATGCCACTCCTGGCGTGAATATTCAGGCAGCTCAGATTTATTTGATGGTTTGTGAATATCCATCTTCCTCTTGATCACATTCCAGAGGGTTTCAATGGGGTTTTATTATGAAAAATTTGCAGTGGTTTTTCATTTTCTCCAGGTCTGTAGATGTATAGGGTATGCATAGAATCATTTTTGCTTCCATTGTTTTGGTGTTCTCACCATATCTCAGAACATCTGTCTACAGTAAAAACTGGACCTATATAAACAATGAGAGTGTTAATTTAACACTGAGGTTTTTGCTGTGTATGTTTGTGTTTTGTTTCAGATTATAAATTGCCGTTCATTCCCTCTGACAAGGACTATGAAGTCGTGTTCATCAGAGAGGGTGTGCAGGTACTCATTCCTTGCCCAGTCTCTGTGAGAGACCTCACTGTCACACTACATACGGTAAGGACACACCCAAAAAACATGAATGTCCATTTCAAGAAACTTTTAACAATATACTTGTTACATATCAAAATGGCATGGGATTATATTTTATTGTCTGAAGTTGTCAGTAAGACTTCTTTGCTTTCAACACAAATTTGCCCTAGTCTACCTTCATGAAGTAGCCTAAATTATTACTGCTACTCTGTCCACAGAGCCAGTGGTTAAAGACCATGATCTCTCAGGTATGTTATGTTAGACTTCCAGCATTGTGACAGAGACAGTGTCTGTGGGGTTTCAGTTGCTTTGTTTCCATGCTAGAGCAGGGGAGCAATGAACTGAGGATTCATTTCCTGACTGGGCTGTAGACACAGCGGTCAGCATTTGATCTTTGATACCTAGTCATGTAGCGCTATGGTGGCCGGAAAGTTTCCTAGGTCATTTCACTGAAAATGACGCTTGGAATATCATCTATGTTCACATAGCAATTAAACTTCTGTCATGATTCCCACCCAAATCCAACCAGCATGGAACATTTCTTACTCATTTTCTAGTGTCTAGATAATTAAACATTGTGAAGGAGCTACAATTTGTTTTTCGTTTATGAAATGTGTACGTTGAGATTTATCTGTCATTTCTTTTTCTTTCTCTTTGTTGTGTCATTTCTGTCAGAAGTATCCCATGAAAGCAATTTATCCCAACGGGAAGGACATTTTCTGGGATAGCAGAAAGGGTTTCTCAGTGCCAAGTCATTTGATCAGCTATGCTTCGGTGGCCTTCTGTCAGACACAAATACACAATGAGACCTACAGGTCATCTCTCTTCATTATTGCGGTTGTTGGTAAGTTGGTTAGGGGTTAGTGTAGTGTTTGAATCCTGTTTGATTGGGCTGCATGTATCTCTTAGATATGGTGCCAAGACGTTATTAAAAGTGTCAACGTAAGTTTATGTTCGAGTTCACAATAATGAATGTGTGTGTGTCTGTACATATGTGTGTGAGTCTCAGGAGAACAATACACTGCTTCACTGTGTCCCCTGCCTTTCCGCAGGATACAAGATCAATGACCTCACCCTGACCCCGGCAAATGAGAGATTGTCTGTGGGGGATAAACTGGTGTTCAACTGCACCGCCTTCACAGAGCTCAACGTGGCCATCGACTTCACATGGACATACCCTGCCAGCCTGGTGCGTACCCTGCATGCCCCACACCTTGATGCAAATTCCCACAAAACCCCTGACTCTAACTTCAGTGAGACACATGTTACCAACAGTGCGTCAGTGATCAACACGACCAAGATATTGGAACTGGTCTAATCAGACATAGACCTCTTTAATTTAAAAGAGATATCATTATCCTACTTCCTATCTCTCCCACGTTTCCTCCTTCCTTCCTGCTTCTAGGAACATTTTTGAAGATAGAACGTTAGTTCAAGGTTGCATAATTCATGCTAGCATCTCGACACGTGTGCTTGTACCGGTCATTACGTTGATATATGCTTTTCTAAGCCCATCTCTCCTTTCTCTGCCTCTCTTGTAGACCCCGTTGATTGGCTCTGTTCGAGCCTACAACATATCACACAAGAAGAAGCTATGGAGCTCACTGGAACTTTCCAGCACGCTCATAATGGAGAACGTGACAGTTGACTATATAGGAGTTTTCACCTGCACAGCCTCTAGTGGACAGATGGTGAAAACAGCATCTGCCTCTCTTGAGGTGTTTGGTAGGTACAACTGGTTCTTAGTGGTTTAAACCAAGGTTTAAAATGTCTTGTTTCTGAGGGCAGTCTTTTGTAGGTTCTTTTTATATAAAAAGAATAATTCTGTCACACTGTCATATACAATGGCTTTCGGTCAAAGAGCTTGTACACTTCGAGCCATGTGGTTTCTAATGCACAATAATTCTCTATTTTACATTTGGGATGAGCAGGCTATGTAAGCTTACAATAGATCTGTTGTTTTTGTCATCGTTAGAAAAGCCTTTCATCAACATCGATGACAGCGTGTGGGTCAAGGTTCTGGAAGTGAATGTTAATAGTAAACACACTAACATCCCAGTCAAGTTTGATGCTTTCCCAGAGCCCACAGTAAAATGGTACGTTGATTATGTACACTACGGTCACTACCGATGTCAGCAGTCATTTCCGTTGTCCTTTATTCACATTATACTTTTCCCTATTTACGCAGGTACATGAACGACCAGCTTATTCGTAAGGATGAATATAGATTTAAACCTGCCAGGGACTCTCTCACAATCCTTGACATAGCAGAAAAGGATGCTGGGAATTACACTGTGGTCTTGACTAATAAGCTAACCAAAGAAGAGCAGAGACGCTCCTTCCAGCTATTGGTCAATGGTAATAACCTTCTCTCCTGCCCTAAACCTTTCTTTTTGTAGCTCTGTTTTAGACTCTC
>JACXGM010002163.1:37804-48976 GCA_016801145.1 Umbra pygmaea
TAGACTCTCTGTAGCTCTGTTTTAGACACTGTAGCTCTTTTTTAGACTCTCTGTAGCTCTGTTTTAGACTGTAGTGCTGCAGTTTAGTGTAGTGGTCTTAGCTCCTGAATCCAGAACACACATTGCCCCTGACAACGGGAGTTTGAGCCTTGGCTCGGGCAACTGCCTGTGCCCTTCCTCTCTGTCTCCCCCTACAGACCCTTCTCCCTGGCTTCTGTTTCCTACTCTCCTGTCAATGGAATTAATATAAATACAACCCCCCCTCCAAAAAAAATGTAATATGATTCCTTAATTGAGCACCATGTGGATGTGGCACTTGTCAAGTCTCTGTCCATGTCTCCTCAGTTCCTCCACACATCATTGAGAAGGAGGTTGCTGTGGACATAGATGTCTATATGTACGGCAGCAGCCCCACCCTCAGGTGCACAGCCCGGGGGATCCCCACGCCTGAGCGTATCCACTGGCAGTGGATGCCCACGGAGGACTGCGAATTCATCCCACAGTAAGCTTGGTCTTCGCTATGTGTGGGTGTATCGGTCTGCGTCCGCCTGGTTCTAGCGCATGCGTTTCTGTAACACCAGCTTGCCAGTTGCTCATTGTCAAAAGCTTGTTGACAACGTGAAGGAATAGCAGCAGTCTAGATGTTGATGAAAACATGGCCTCAGACAATGAGTGAGTCCTGTGACCTGCTCCAGATAATAGGATGTGATTCATTCTTCTCACAATACGTTGCGTGTTTCGTTTAACAAACACCAGTGTAAGTTAGGCTGAGGAAAAGACACTTATCTGTATGTTGTATGCGTTTTCTGTAGAGCCGCAGTGTTCTCTATGGATTCTGAATAGCCTTGTGTTCCAGAGACCTTCGATGTGTTGAGTCTGTGATATAGCTACTCCTTTAGAATAGTGTGTGATTAGTGAATAGGCCCATTAGGTACGTGGTAATGAAGGGTTTGTTGATAGAATGGCTGGAGTGTATGGTTCAGTCTACCGTTCTGACCATCATCACCACCGCCTTATCTTTAGCCTGCACATCCAAAAACTTCCTCGGTCCTGCTTGGGGTTTCCTGTTGTTCCCCGTGCTCTTCTCGTTCTGTTCCCAATCCATGTTCTTGTTCTAAAAGCTTCTTCCTGTGAAGCTCCACTTCCTTGTCTTCCCAACATCCTATAGTACTGCTGTCACTCCATTTACTTGGCCATTTTATATATTTTTTGAACATTTAATTTGTATTTTATATTTGATGTATTTTAGCATAATGAAATGTCACAAAACAATATTACAACACTATAAATATTTATCAATACCTGCTCAATATATTTTCTTAAACAGCCTATGTATTGTTTGTTTATTGTCCAATTATATTTTCTAGGTACCGTTTTTAGACTAATAAAGGACACATTTGAGGAATGTATACTCCATTTGGAAGCTAGGTGCTGCACACATCAAATTATTCAGTGGTACATCAACACCTTGTGCCCTATCTTACACCCGGCGCAATTGACTTTTTACACAAACGCATGTATCATTCCTATCTTGCACCCGACACATATGGGACTGCTGCAACGTGATCTCTTAGAAATTTGTGATACTACCATGCAGGGGTGTAACTTTGGTTTGAGAAGTGGGGGGGACACAAAATGGATTAAATATTTAGCTAACGCAAAATGTTGCACGCGCGCAGTACGTCTCGTGCAAGCAACATCTGTTAGGCGGGATGTCCACTGGACACGTCGAATGCCTTGCGCCGGAAGCCATTCATTGTCAATTAAGCAATCTGCAAAGATTTGTTTGCCTTGCGGGCTTGCAATGCGGTGCGCTCTGTGTGTTGCATACGTTCAAATTATCCAAGTTGTGCGTTGCGACACCGTGCCGACGAAAGACGTCACCCTACGCAGGGCCAATGTCCCCATCACTGCCCTGGGACATTGGGAATGACATTTAGACTAGAGTGAAGAGTGCCTCCTACTGGCCCTCCAACATCACTGGTCTCCCATCCAATGACTGACCAGGCCCAATCCTGCTTAGCTTAAAATCAAACCAGCAGTGCAACACAGGGCTCTATGCTGCTGGCATATTGTGGTAATATGCATTAAACAAATACATCTGCATTTGTATTCTTTCTTATCATGTGTTTAGTTTATTTTCTAGTCATTTCCTTATAGTACTTTTGCAGAGGAATAGCATTCATGTTGTTTTCATAATGGGTCTCTTTGGAAATGTAAACTTGGAGTACAAAGTGTATCATTATACTGAAACTGAAAAAGGTGCTACAGTATATGCTGCTTGACAATGACTAAAGTCAAAACCTTGATTTATTTAGTAAACTTTCCAATAGATTGTGACATAATTGCAGTTGTATGATACTGCGAATACTGCTCCTTATTAAATGAAGATTGACATTGATATGTTGAGGAATCCTATACGTACAATTTTTCATGAGTTTTCCGTGTAGGATAAACTATTCCAGACGACAAACAGGTAGCTGTATAAAAAACCTACTTCGTGCCAGATAATGGTCAGTGTGGGATCACAGAAACGTAGAGAGTCTTGCTTTTGATGAATACTTTTGGTGTAATAATTGTATCTTTTCGCAGTAATTTACTGCTTGCAACTTTTTTGCTTGCTCAAAGTTATCCATGCAACGTCTTAATTGCAATTTCCACACCAAACTGTTGCTGTGAATGCACAACATAGCGGATACCCGCGCGACACAAGGATTCTCATCGCGACTACAGTTCTGCTCTTGCAACTCCAGTCCTTCGCTCTCTGAAACATAATAGATGTTGCTTGCGCGAGACATACTGCGCGCGCGCGGCATTTGGCGTTGATCTGACGCCATAGAAAATATGACTATCCTGACCTGAGTACATAACCTACCTGTAACTTTGTCCTACTGCTTCTCCCTGTCTCACCCCCCCCCTGTTCTAAAGCAGCTCCACCTCATCTAGCCTCTTATATAAAAATAAAATTAGTTATGATCATTGAGTCTTAAAATTAAACTAGCAGCCAGAGTCCGCTTGTCAAACATTGCTGACAGAAAATGCAGCGGTTTAAAGTGGACTCGTTTTCATGGTACACACTACAGAAAGTTGTAGAGACAGAAAATATGATTATCCTGACCTGAGCTAATTTACTGAATCAACCAACTCACATCTCAGTTTTTGCTTTTCAGCCACGATGACATGAAAGTCATGTTGTTGTTTCTGCCCTTTCATCGCTGACTGTGCTGCAACAGCGATACCTGCTCATTAGACATTTTGGGTGAACGAGCTACTTTTAGAGTGTGCACGCGACGTTTGTGGACGCGCGGATCGACTTATAGGCAGGCTCTCTGTGTTCTGCTCGGTCCTGCTCCTTCGTGGAGATGACAGCGTGCGGTTAAAAAATCATTAACACACACATTTGAAAGTGGGGGGGACACAAATAGGATTTTGAAAAGTGGGGGGGACATGTCCCGCCTGTCCCCAGTGGAAATTGCGCCTATGCTACCACGGACACTTAACTTCAAAGTCCGTGGCAGTTTCACAGAATCGCATGTTGACGTAGCATAGTATAAATAGCGTAGATTTAGGTTGGCAGGTTGGGGACGGTGGGAGGGCGTAAAAACAAGCGACTAACATACCAAAGATTGCGATTTCGAATCCAGGCGGACACTTTAAATGTATTCTGTTTTCTATTCCAAGGCGATGCAGACATGTTGCAAACAAGCTTTTTTATCATTTTTTACTCCCTAAATACAAGTTACATTGAGTTAACAGCAAGGTTTCTGAGTGGTTAAGGTTAGGTAAGGGGTTTGGGAAAGGCTTAAATCGAATTAACAGCAAGGTTTCTGAGTGGTTAAGGTTAGGTTAGGGGTTTGGTAAAGGCTTACATCGAGTTAACAGCAAGTTCTCACTGTGCGCCAATCGCGGACTTTTCCGTGAAACTGCCACGGATTTTAATCTGTGTTCATTTCACAGAATCTTCGGCCATTCCGTGGAACTGTCATGGATTCTGATGGTAATACTCCGTGGCAGTTTCACGGATTTCTAAGAGATCAGGCTGGACTTTTCCCTCCACAGACGTGCGTCGGTAAATTAGCGTTCGTTGGGCAGTTCAGCAAAAAATAAGAGGCGTGTCCGGCGCAAACGTTCCCTGGTGCTATCTTGCAGTTCCTGAAAACAAGTCCGCCACTGACCAGGAAAAACCTGGTTTAAAGTCAGTGGCGTATGATTCAGATGCTATTTTAAGGGCGCATGCTTGGCCATTAGCGTTTTCACAACGCGCATACACTTTATACTCCTCTCATCTACACAAATGCAGAAGTTCCCATTATTGCAATACATACATAATTAGAAGGAAAATATTACCATGCTAGGGAAATCATTGTGGTGTCCAAAGATGTGAAAAAATAGGCATACGTATCTAGTGTACACATCATACCCAAATTATTCAGAATTAATTATTCCCACTGTACGCAAGAGAACCAATGCAATCAACATACAAGTGGAATTCATGAAATCATGATTTGCGATTCTAATAGTAAAATCGCCCATGAATTACCCTGGCTCAAGCCATGACTTATTTATGGGAAAGTCTTATTTGCGGGGAATCCCCCTTGGATGGGTGGTTGTGAAGGGGACAACGGCTATCCGTTAAAGACATGGTTAATGATGACACAATTTATGATGCCAGCAAGTGCGTAAAATGCTGTTTAATCAAAAACACAAACAAACACGCAGTGTAGTCAGCGGTGGTCGTTGGATCTTAATTTAGGGGCGCTTACTAGCCTATTTGAACGAACATTTGGCACACTGAAAATATGTGTCAGGTGTTTGGATAGAGCAGGTACTACACTACTCAATTCGAAGCATTCTTTGTGGCTTGTTGTGTTTTACGCAACATTTCCATGAATCATGGATGTGTTGATAACATTGATTAGGAAATATTAGAGGACTTCAGGAGACGTGATATTGAAATGCATGTGCCGTTGGCACAACTTAAATGCCCAGAAATGCAGAATGGGAGAGGAAAGCTTATTTGACAGAAGAGTAATCTCGGTCTAATGTTAGACTACATTGCAAAATTATTACCATGCATTCATAACCTTGTGATTCAGTGAGAGTGAGTCCAAAACATCAGAAGGTATGCTATGTCTTGTGATATTTCTATATTTACATTTTGTAAAAAGAAAAATCAATAGCAAATTGCCGTTATAATAGCAATCCGCCATGCTCTTAAAGGGAATGTGAGATTACGCTCTGATTGGTTTATTGCACATTATGCCCAAACCACACCTATGACTAATGAAGCTACTTTAGACCTACCCATTTTAGATTTGCGTCAGGGGCAAGAATCCTTTATCCCGCTGGTAAAATAGCAACAGCGCCCGGAACCCTCCCACAATTTAACTTGCGTTTCGCGTTTGATATTTGCGTTTCAGATCGTTGAAATAGGGCCCCGTGATTGTTAAGGCTGTTCCCATAACACTGGACTACTGTTATACTTTAACAGATTTTTAAATGCGTCCATTAAAACATTATTTTACTTGATTTCCCAGAATACCTTGCTCTTCATATGGATGTTTTTATTTACATGCTTTATTTGTTAATGACAGAAACGTGGTTGTTGCATTCATCCATTTTTTTCCAATTCATAGGTTAGTTAATATGTTGTCCATATGTGACCATTGTTTATATATAAACATATATGTGACCATTGTTTTTTTGGTTCTGTAGTCTAGCACTGAGGTTGAAAGGATACAATGACAATGAGGTTGAAGCGCAGATTGTCAGCATTAACTGGAGGTTATATTCATATATATTGGATGAACCGTTCAGAAAATACAGCACATTTGTACGAGATCCACCCATTTTCAGGCACCAAAAACCAAGGCACCGATCAAGTATTATAGGCTGAATTGACAGCCCCAGCTTCCTCTCTTTGGATCATAATATGCCAGATATCCAATAGTTTGGAAAAGGGCGGCAGCCTCTCAGTTGGTGGGTTTTCACTTTGATTTTCTCTAACGAAATGCTGGGCTTAAGTGTTAACAAAGTGACATTGAGTGAATTAATTACTTGGATTTTTCAAGCAATTTTTTGTCATTTTGTAGTGAGTACAAATGTGTTTGGGAATATATGAAGTAAAAGTATCTTTCTTGTTATTAAAATGTAATGAAGTAAAAGTGTAAATGTGAACACCTCTGGCAAACACACATTTGGACAAGCCAGCTTCATTTTGGAAAAGGTGCTGTGGACTGATGAAACTAAGATCGAGTTATTTGGTCATAACAAGGGGCGTTCCACATGGCGGCAAAAGAACACATCATTCCAATACAAACACTTGCTACCCACAGTTTCTTGTTAAAGTTGAGGGTCACATGGATTCCACTCAATATCAGCAGATACTTGAGAATAATGTAGAGGAATAAGTCACAAAGTAGAAATCCATCAGGTTTGCCCAAAAGCCATTTCTCTTGAATAAACTTAAAGTTTTGCCCCAAGAACGTAAAGACTCTGTCTTTGTGGAGAGGTTTGGGAACCACTGGTGTTGAGCATGGCCATTCACATAACTTTTAAATAGCATTTGCTAAAACTAGAAAAACAAAGGCAACCCAAATAAAAAATACTTGCAACCATGACACAGACTATTTGAGAATTGTTATTATTTCAGATTATTTGCTTGAGGAGAAAATGGCTGGATGGACAAAGGGCACCCTCTGTAGCAGATCAGCCACTGTCTGGCCAAATCTGCTACACTAATTCCGATTTTTACCTTTCAGAATAATAGCGCTCATTTTAATTCATTGCAATAATCATTGTGAATTCATTACAAAGCTAGTGTAACCAAATGCAATTGTATTGTGTGTAAAGAAACAATTAGAGTATGTGGTAACAAAAAAATATTTAACATGTTTTCAATAACAATATTTAATTTCAAACAGTAACAAATATGTTGTACACAGAATATTGATTGAATATATTGTCAGTGTCTCACGTCAAAACACGATTACATATAAAAAAACATTCACTAGAGACACATTTTAGCAACACATGAACATAGAGCCACTAATTATCTATGCACTGAATTAACAATATTGTAATTATTATTACAATTATTATTATTATTGTTTTGTTCATGAATTGTAATGTTCATTATTGTAATGAATTACGAGCACTATTATTTTGAAAAGTAAAATCCAAGTTTATGTTGCCGGCATAATATAGTGTTGCCAAGCGAACGTGTCAGCCCGTTTCTAGCGGTGCTAGAAACTGCTCTGCTTGTTGCCGGTGTCCTGCACCAAGGATGACTCAGTTGGTGATGGCATGGAGTCGGGAGGATGTTGTTGAGGTCTGTTCCTGTGAAATAGAAAGACCTAATTAGATTAGATTCAACTTTGTCATTGTGTAGATATACACTATTAATCCCACTCTGGGGAAATTCCTTTGCTACAGCAGCTTTAAACAATAAAAATATATGGAATTAGCAGCGCTATGAAAACAGCATGGCAAAACAACATTTTCAGCATGTGATGTTACATTTTGTTTGCACAGACTATGTACAACAGCGACATGTATTTCAAAAAAATATTTAACCTTTATTTAATCAGGTTTGCATGTTGAGAACAATTTCTCATGTAAAATGGTGACCTGGCCAAGATAAAGCAAAAAGGTGCAAGTTCACATAGAGTTACACATGAATACAAAAACACAAGAATTACAAAGGGTAGAGAGAGGAAGAAAAAAATACAGTCAAAATTACATGAGAAAGGTGTAAGTAAATGTACAATTAGATCAATAATTATTCCATAAAAAAACAGTAAAAAGTACAGGCAACAAATAAGCAATAAGTTTTTTGACTATTTTACAGACATTTCCTTCTAGACAATAACAGAGAATACTTGACTTTTTATACATCGACGCATGTATCATTCCTATTTTGCACCCGACGAACAGTGGACTTTTCCCTCCACAGACGTGCGTTGGTAAATTAGGAAATGAACGCTCCCGGGAGCAGTTCAGCGAAAATAGGAGGCGTGTTCTTGCGCAAACGTTCCTTGGTGCTATTTTGCAGTTTCAGAAAACCATTCCGCCACAGACCAGGAAAAACCTAGTCTAAAGTCAGTGACGCGTTATTAAGATGATATTTTAAGGGCATGTGCTTGGCCATAATGTAGCGTGTGCACAACGCTCATACACTTTGCTTCTCTCATCTACACAGATGCAGCAGTTCCCATTTTTGCAAACCCATACATAATTTCAAGGAATAATATTACCACATGTGGGAAATTATTGTGGTGTCCTTTAAGATGTGAAAAATGTAGTGTACGCATCTACCCAAATTATTCAGGCTGAATTATTTGCACTGAAATACATCCACCGCAAGGATGTATTCAATCAACATACAGATGTGGCTACTATAAAGTGGTGGAAAAGGGGCGGGGCTGTACCAAGGTGGACTTCAGCAGATTGAATTAAATTTCGGTTGCAGTTTTTAATAGAAAACAATTCAATGAATGGCTGCCAGATGGCTCCAGGGTGCACATTCATCCAAAGCATTTCCCCTCGATAATCTCTAGTGTACAACAGTGTTGTTTCTTTAGTACGTTCTGAAGTGAAATGTATTATTTGTAATGCTTTAGTCCTTTACACTAGAACCATTAAGTGTAATTTGTAATTAAAAGATTTTGAAAGCTACACCCTCCTCCTTCCTTGACTTTTCCTAAATATGTGTATTTTACATTATTCCGTTCTCCAATTTCAAAAATCTCAAACAGAAAGCTATTTATAGAGGATTTCCATGTTTTTTAACCATAATTCGTACTAAAACCATCAAAATCAGATGCCTCCTAACGTTACTTACCCAGCCAATTATCTGGAAACCAGGCGCTAATCAACCCAGGCGCTAAGCACCTCTCGCTGAATGAATGCTGTCAATGGCTGAATGGCCAATAACCTCAGACAAAAGATCTTTAGCCTTGGCTGAGAATTATCTAAATAATGTGTATCATGTCCTAAAATATCACGTCCGATATAATGTAAAAATTAAAGTGACTGGCTATCATGTGTTTTAGAATTGTTGCAGATTATATTTATTTTAACTACGACACTCTGCTTTTAGCATGGGCTATATTCATGTTGTAGGAAAATTAGTAATTTAATAATATCGGTATTATACATATTTATTGATTACTATGCTACCATAATCCTGAAGTTTAAAAATCACAATTGGACAATTGTTGCCATGTTTACTCATGTTATTCTACACAACGTATATATTACACCAACTAACAAAATAAGTAATGAAATAACATTTGGGATTGAATTTACAAGTAAATATTACAAACTGTTACATTTTATATCAGAGAGAGGGAGAATCAGATGAATCCATTTGAAGTCTGCCTGAGAATTGCCACTGCTGCTAATATGAATGTATGATAATATTCAGGTGAGCAAGGAAATATTGTTCTTCACCAGCTCAGAGATAGTATGGCACTATAGGCTATATGAACTTAGATTTTTCATGTATGGATGTACTTTTAGAATTATTTAAGTTGTTTGTGATTTTCTATAGATTTTTCTATAGATTTTCTATTGTATAGACTAAAAATATGTTTCTTCCAATGAGCCTCGTTTTTATTTTATTTTTAATTTTCACTGATTATTTTACAACTACGACACACTGCTTCTCATAATTCAACATTTTGCCATCTTCATGTAATTCATCTGTTTTGAGCTAAGAAGACACACTGTCAAGTCCTGAAAATGTATAGACGTAATAACACAAATGAACACTGTGTGAGATGCAATCATTTCCTTCAAACCGTTCGCCAGCTTTATTTGAATGTCAATGGAATTAGAAACATTCCTGTGTGGCCGTTTCTTTTGTGCAGTTATGCTTAATGGAGGCACTATAGCCAGCAAGATCAGTTCGTACAACACCGCGGACAGAGGGGATGAGGGGGTGGAGGAGGGGCCATGAATATAGCTGGCATGTGAGCTTCGTGCTGACTTCATGACTGAAAAGACAGCCGCAAAACAGGCAGAACTAGGAATGGGCATGAAGATCCGACGATCGATAATTGATCAATTAGAATTTTGTCAATTATGTTCATATGTTATCGGTTAAACTAATGCAGGTTGCGTATAAATTTTGAAGCAATTAAATTAATTTCACTGTGTGGCAGCAATTAAAAGTTTACCACCCGAGGGCAATATTTGACACCATACTCATTTACCTGGAAGTTTCTGTTTTGATTTCAAAAGTAATCATGAAGAGGATTCAGGTTCCTCTGGCAGAGTATGTGAGCGGAGCGAAGTGGGAGCGGCCCAGAAGGCTCTTGCTCAATATTGCTCCAGTAGCGCTCACTTCACATGGTCAGGACATGCCCAGCCTAATGAGACTCTTCGTGTGTAGGTTACTTGCCTGGCTAGTGTGCGTTGGTAATCTGTCATCATGGAGTTCGCTAAATACTTTAATAAACTAACAAAACATACAGGTGCAAAATCAAAATTACCTACAGAAATGAAAGGGATCAAGTGCAGGAGAGGGGGCGAAGTTAGCCTTATAGTGGGCATTACTAAAGAGTCTTTATGGAATATGAAGAGACATAGGATAGGCATATCTCTCGCTAGCATGATATTGTATGCGTGCACAAGTGAACAGATTTATCTGTTGGTTAGACCGAGTCATAAAATGAGCAATTAAAACATGTAGTTCATTGTCTTCGTATTACATTATAGCCTATTTTCGTTGTATGCCCATATGGAATCTTTTTTTAAATTTGTTAACAGTTTAATTTATTTTCACAATATATATAGAAAATACATACAGTACATTTGTAAAATGAGATGTCTTGTACGGAGCCCCCCTAGGCCCACTTAGAAAAAAAAAATTACCTCGTGGCCTCAAGATAGACTATCTTGAGGCCACGAGATAGTCTATCTCGAGGCCACGAGATAGTCTATCTCGAGGCCACGAGATAGTCTATCTCGAGGCCACGAGATAGTCTATTGTAATAGCTCAGTGTATATTAGTATTGTAATACTGTGTGTTAGTATTGTAATAGTACATAATAGTTTGTATTAGTGTTGTAATAGTGTGTATTAGCATTGTAACAGTGTGTAATATGTGTTGTAATAGCAGCCCTAAATCACATGAAATACGTTCTGAGGGAACTATTTTGTAAAACC
>JACXGM010002164.1:0-48772 GCA_016801145.1 Umbra pygmaea
GGGGAGGACGGGCTCGTATTACGCTCGGAACCGGAGTGAATGGAATGGTGCGCAACGAACAAAACCAATTGTTTTTTTGATTTGCACACATTCCATTCACTCCGGTTCTGAGCGTAATACGAGCCCGTCCTCCCCAATTAAGATCCACCGACCGCGGCTGGTGTATATGTGTGTGTGTATATGTGTGTGTGTGTGTGTGTATATATGTGTGTGTGTGTGTATATATGTATATACACATACTCACACATATACATATATAAACATGTATACATAAACATATATAAACATGCTCATATTTCACTATGAGCATGTTTTGATTGTCAGTAATTTTAGCAAAATCCTGTGATATGTCGATTTCTATAAATGTAGAAGTACTTTATGTCATTTCCAGCCCTGTAGGTGACTAACACTAAAGTTACGAGTGAGTTGCTGTACTGTATGTTTCAGTTGGTTGGATGGGTCACCGGTTACGTATGTGGCATGGGAACAAAATGAACCAAACTTCGGCAACAACGATGAGAACTGTGTAACAATGTACAAAAGCACAGGTAAATGAGATTTCTGTAGGATGTGAGCTTGAATTTATATCAGCCTCCAAATTACAAACCACCAATCATGTTGGTTCTTTCTGTAGGATACTGGAATGACATCAACTGTGGTGTAGACTTGCCGTCTATTTGTAAAAGAACCACTAATTTCATAAATACAACCATGGTGCCCACAACTGTACCCAAGGGAGGATGTGCCCCAGAATGGATTGCTTTCCAGGGCAAGGTAACTTCTACTGCACACATCTACCGATAAACAAGCATGTAAAACCAAACACAAACTAAATTCAAAAACTCTTTGAAGGAAACTCTTCAGGACTCTAATGATCTTGACATTTAAGGCTGATCTGACCTGGTTGTGGAAAGTAGACATTGTTTTCATTGCAAATGGCACAGTATTGCCTACAGTGTATAGCGCATAACATTTGAGCATGATATATGGTGCTTCCTGAGAAATAGTTTTCACACAATGAATTCACTTTTCTGCAGTTGGTTTGCTGTAGACGTGTGTGGTGTTCTAACACAGAGAAGCTGACCTGTCATGTTTGTACAGTGCTACAGGTTCATCAGAGACAATGACAAGTTATGGCAAGAAGCCAGGTCCTTTTGCATCAACCAGGGAGGGAACCTGGCCTCGGTCCTTAGCGAGAAAGAGCAAGGTGGGTGATAAGGCTGTCACTTTAGACATCAATGCTAAGCTACCTGAGGCCTTCTCATTGCCAAATATTTCATGTTATCTGAATCATATTCATCATTGATATTTGGCCTGGTAGGATAATAAGAATTTTTACTTAATCCAAATGCATCCTACAATAACTTTTCATACTGTAAGGGTTTCCCTGATGCTTCCATCCCACAAACCACTTAATCAATGTTACAAATTACATTTTTGTTTTATACTTTTCAGTCTTTTAGCAAATGCTCTCATCCAGAACAGTTTACGCAGGGATGTTTCTGGCCAATCTGGCACCCTAGACGAGATCTCAAAACGGCTCAAAAGATTTTCAGGGCCAGGGAAAATAACACTCTTTAATTTTACTACCATAAACACAAAATAAATACAAGTGCATTAGCAGGTGTGCTAAGAATGTAAACAATAAAGGAGACTCAACATATTAAATTGCAATTAAATATTCATTAATTTATGCTAGTCATTCATTCTATTCATCTAAGGCCAGATCAATGTTTTGCAACAAGACTAAATGCAAATTGCAAAAATAATTCCTAATGTTCTAAAACTTCAATAATGCTCATGAATTGGTGATTATAAGTACTATAGGTCTCCAGGGCCCAGCCAACAGATACAGATGCCTTCTAAAAGGGCACATTACTATGATATACATAAACCTCTGGAAAAGTTAAGAAACCACAGCAAACTCCTGTGAATGTGATCAAGAGGAAGGTATTCTACAAGCACAACTTTGGAGAGCTTCAACCTAGAAAGTTATTTATATTAGTTAAATTTTAGTCTAATTTGTAGTCATCATGCCCATTTTGGGTTCTGAAACTTGTGGCAGAAATTACTAGCAAGCCCAAAAAGGAGTGATCTTTCACATTTTACCAGTTGAAGATATTCAGCGATGCAGGCAATTGTTAGCAGTAGGGGTGGTACAGTTCATGAAAAAACATCCAAACTGTTCGGTTCGCTTGTCTCGGTTCGAAGCATGTGTGCGTCACACGGTTCATCGGTACACTGAAAATGTACAACACCTATGTTAAAACACATACCAGAAATGACGAGTGGAATGAGCATGACAAACGCAACACATGGCAGTTGATTAGACGAACATGTCACGTGGGTCTGGCTGCCCTCGAATTTCAAAACAGACTCCAATGGCATCTCATTCTCAATACGATCTCATATTTTACAAAAATAGTTCACTGAAACGTGTTTCTGAAAACATTTTAAGTGAGAAATAGGCCATACAGTTGCTGAATCTGTCTTCTTTTCAGATCGAGGTCAGTTTAAAAGATTTTTGTCAGATTTTGAGAGGTGGCAAGCCAACGTGCTGGTCATGTCACATGTATTTTTGTAAAAGTTACACTGAAGTTGGCAGTTTGATGAATGTGTTATTCTGCAATATTTCTTTTTTTTAATGTATTTATTAATAGATTTTTCAAGACAAATGAAAATAACAGGACACACCACACAACACAAAGGCATATGCACATACACAGAAACATATCCTCACGACCCCCCCCCCCACCCCGCAAGTGTCTAGCTGGACCCAACATCCCAAACCACCCATCCCACCCCCTAAACCCACATTGAACACCCAAACGAACATATAATATGCAGACATACATACAAATGCATACATACAATAGACTTATGGGTCTGGTGACAGAATGGATTATGGCAGATCTGAGGGAAGTACTCTTAAATTATTAAAATATGAGATAAAATTTGCCATTTATCAGAGAATTTTAAGTATGATCCCCTCACGGTATTCTAAATTTTCTCCAGAAAATACTAAACATTGCATAGCCAAAGAGAGCCTAGGGGGGGCTGACAAGATATCAACTGCAGCAGGATTCTGCGGCGGGCTAGTAAGGAGGTAAAAGCAATGATATCAGCGTTTTTATGATTTAACAAGAGAGGGTCCCCTGAGATTCCAAACACTGCAATCAGAGGACATGGAGTCAAATGGATTTTAAGTGCCTCAAATAGGATATAAAATATGTAATTCCAGTACTTGCTTAGTTTAGCGCACAAAAAAAACATATGATAGAGGTCACATGGGGAGGAATGACATCTGTCACACACATCGTTCACTGTGGGGTACATTCTAGATAGTCTGGACTTAGAATAATGAACTCTATTGACCACCTTGAACTGAATAAGTCCAAGGTGGTAACAAGATGAGGTGGAGCTTACTCTCTCAATTGCTCTATCCCATAACTCCTTTGAAAGTTAAAAACCCATTTCTCGCTCCCAGGCAGATTTTGATCCGTTGGTGTGGTTCTTGTCAAAAGACATAATCAATAAATAGACCTGTGAAATCAGCTATTTCTGTTGAGGTGAGCAAGTCAATAGCTCATCCCATGGCTGGTTAGAGGGTAGGGAAGGAAAACATGCAAATTCAGAAGAAATGTCTCATCTGCAGATACAAAACAAAGTGTGATGGAGGCAAGGCATATTTAGCAGCCAAGTTGGGAAAACTAGAGAAGACTCTGTTTTCAAAAAGGTCATGGAATGTTTTAATACCCTTTCCTTTCCATAGAGAGAAGGCGTTGTCAACAACTGATGGAGTGAACATGTTGTTGTTATTTATAGGACCCATGATGGAAGTATGGGAGAACTTAAAATGATGACGGAACTGGTACCAGATCTTAAGTGTAGATAGTACTACTGGGTTGTCAGTATAATGGGAGTTATTGGGAAAGAGGAGCAAAGTAAAGCTGCCAAAGATGAAGAGGTGCAAGATAAACCTTCTAGATGACACCAGGGTGTGTCTGGGGAATGCAACCAGAAAAATGGTTTCTGAAGGTTTGTGGCCCAGTAATAATATTGAAAATTAGGAAGTGCAAGCCCTCCATTAAATGTACATCTCTGCAGCAAGGACCTACTAACCCTAGGCACCTTCCCACCCCAGATGAAAGAAGTGACATCCTGGTTAATTGCTTTGAAGAAAGACAAAGGTAAAAGCTCAGGAATAGAGTGAAAAAGGTAGATGAATTTAGGCAAACTATTCATTTTAACAGCATTGATCTTCCCAATAAGAGACAGAGGTAAATTGCCCCACCTCTTAAAATCAGCCTTCATCTGATTGAAAATGGGAGAAAAGTTAGCTGAAAAGAGAGCTGGCAGTGAGCGAGTTACGTTTACTCCAAGGTACTTGAAGCCTGAGTGATTGAGATGAAAAGGCAAATATGACTTCTAAAGCTGTAATGCAGCTGGATTTACTGGGAAGCACTTACTTTTTTGAAAATGTAGCTTATAACCCGAGAAAGAACTAAAATTCTCCAGAATAGAGAGAATAGCTGGTAAAGACGATATAGGATTATGCACGTATAATAGCAAGTCATCATCATATAATGACAGTCTATGTTCAATTCCTTCCCATGAAACACCCTGGAAAAAGAATGAGGCCCACAAGGCCACAGAAAGGGGCTTGATAACAATGGCAAAGAGTAAGGGAGAAAGAGGGCACCCCTGCCTTGTCCCACGTTCCAGGGTGAAGTAGTCAGAGTGAGTGTCATTAGTGCAGACACTTGCCTGTGGGGATGCATACAAAAGCCTAATCCACGCATTAAATTTGTTACCGAAACCTAAATTTTGAAGAGCTGCGAATAAATATTTCCATTCAATTCTGTCAAAGACTTTCTCCGCATCAAGGGAGACCACAAGCTCCGGGAAATTTGAAAACTGTTTAGACAATATTAAATAATGTTCGAATATTGACAGATGATTGGCTGCCCTTGATAAAGCCTGTCTGTTCCTCTGAGATAACAGATGGGAGAGCCCCCTCCAGACGCCTAGCAAGTAATTTGGCAAGTACCTTTACATCAACATTGAGGAGACTAATTGGTCTGGAGGAAGAGCAGGCTGTGGGGTCCTTCCCTTTCTTAAGAAGAAGTGCTATAGAAGCTTGTTTTAAGGTTGGTGGGAGCACACCATGATCCACTGACTCATTGTACATCGATAGGAGCAAAGGGGCCAAATGTGAGTAAAATTTCTTAAAGAATTCCGTAGAGAAACCTGGACTGGACCTGGAGCTTTGCCATTTTGTATAGAATTTATAGACTCAACCCCCTCATCAAGCTTCAAAGGGGAATGAAGTTAATCTGCAATGTCAGAGGGAACAGCTCGGATGTCCCCTCTGACATTGCTGATTACCTTGATTCCCCTTTGAAGCTTGATGAGGTAATCTGCAATGTAAGGGGGAACAGCTGGGATGTCTAACGCATTCAAGAATTGAGTCATAGTAACTGTCCAGTGGGAACTCAGATGTATAAAGTGAGAAATAAAATTATTTGAATGTGTGATTTATCCCATCTGGGTCTGAAATTAAAAAATTACAAGAGTCTTCAATTTGAGGAATTAAACGGGAGACAGCACGTCGATTCTGTAATATTTCAATCTTCATGTGCTAAAAAGTCACATATGTTCCTGTAAATGGCAATACACACTCATTGTTTTGCCTAATAAATGAAAAGCTTGTTGAAATCATCAATGTCTTCCCTTTTTCTGTATCAAAATCTCACCTAGATTTCTTCAGAGATGGTCCCAATAATGTGCTTAAAGTTAAGTCAAATTCCATTCGTGCATGATTACATGATATAACTATTTTTTTTAACTGTATCCTAAATTGTGGATAATTAAGCTTTATATCATAAGCTGAAGTATATTTCTGGTGTTCAGAAAAAATAAAATAACAACAAGAACTCTACAGAACCGAAAACTGTGACTCTAAAACGGTGATACGAACCGAACCGTTGGTTTTGTGAACCCGTACCACCTCTAGTTAGCAGCAATCAAGAACGCTTCCTTTGATGTCAACATGCCAGTGGCAAAATATGAAAAAGTCTGCAGTCTGCATTTTAAGCCAGAAGATTATGAAAGGGACCGTGCTGAATTAACGTCACTACGGCACGAAAGTGGCTGAAAAGCGATGCAATCCCATCTATTTTTTCCTTCAAAGAGAAAGGGAAATCTACGGGACCCAGATCAGCCCAATCTAAGAGATCACGTTGGAGGTAAATTATTGACGTTATAATTTACTAGTGTGATGCCTTATTGATCTATCAATCAGAAATGAAATACCATTACAGTAGTTTATTTTCATTTGTGTTCATAGTCATAGAACTGTTTTGTCTAAAAGATCGGTATTGGAGGAAATTCATTGACATTATATTTGACTAGTTTTGCCCTTAATGTTCTAGCAATCATAAATGAAACACCATTACAATAGTTTATATGCATCTGTGTTCATAGTCATAGATCTGGGTTGTCTAAAATATCACTATTGGAGGTAATTTATTTACGTTATATTTGACTAGTTCTGAGTAGTTTATATTAATCTGTGTTCATATAATAGATATTTCTGTTAACAGTTTATTATTATTTATTACAAAGTAAAACCGCAGTGATATTGCCTATATGGCTGCTTGATTTTTCTGTCTTCACTAATAGATTGCAATATTATTTGCAATCTATTATATTAGATTTGAAAATGATAAAATTTGAAATCTCAGTATAGACCAGTACAAATGTTGGCATGGTAAAATGTTTTTTTTGTTCTTTTACCTAAAATTAGAAAATCTCACACCAGCAAGTTCACCTACCTCCAGCTCTGCACCAAATGTTGTCATGGTAAGTTAAACACTTCCACAATTTCTGTGTCATTAGTTTTGATTGATAATGTGGGTAGCCTGATGACTGTTTTTAAAATAAGGGTGAGGCTATTTGCACCCCTGGTACAATTAGCAGTGTATGGTATTCGTACTCTGGTCCAATTAGCAGTGTAGGCTATTCGTACCCCGTTGCACAAAGCAATGTGTTCTATTAATACTCTGTCTGGTACAAATAACAATTTATGCTATTCGTACTCTGGTGCAATTAGAAGTGTAAGCTATTTGTATCCCGGTGCACACAGCAATGTGTTCTTTTAATACCCTGTCTGGTACAAATATCAATGTATGCTATTCGTACCCTGGTGCAATTAGAAGTTAATGCTATTTGCACCCCTGTGCATTTACCCTGGCATATTGATCACACAATGTAATAAAACAAAAAACTACTGGGTAAATGTGGAAATCTCTCAACATTTTTCCTTATGACATCGTTATACTGCTCTAATGTTCTAATCACATATTTGTGACCGTTCTCCCAGGGGACCAGTAGTAGAGCTTGAGATTTCTGCCCGAACCCGACGGGACCGAACCTAACCCGTCGGGTTCGGGTTGAATCGGTCTTAATTTATCACATATTTCACCAGGCACGTTGGGTTAGGGCCGTGTTCGGTCTGTAAATTGATTACGGTAATAAAAAATATATAAAAACAGACTTTTATATTGCAACATTTTTAGTTGCTAACTTGGTTAATTTAAGCAACTCCTAACTATCTCACTCAAATCATTTTCTGTCCACGCCCTTTTTCCCTCTCCCTGTGACTGATTTGTTGATGATATTTAGAGAGAAAAACGACAATGGATGCTGCGGAGGTGAAAAGACTCCTGGCTTCTTTCATTGCTGAAATTTAAGCAGAAAATGCTTGGCAGAGGCAAAAAAAACAGTTGTCATTCCATCGGTAAGTTAATCTAAATTAAACACTCCCGGCTCCCGGCGCTGTGTGAACGCGTTCATGTGATTGGCTTATAAGTAAACAATCCCCCACGTAGGGTGCGTTCTTGTGATTGGCTAAAACAAGGGAGATATCTGATTGGTTGCAGATCATTCCCTGTTTAAAAAAAACGCATGTGTGTCGAGCCCCATCAGGGGAGTCTCAAAATTTTCACACATATGCAGTGACGTTCACAGACCGCAAGCAGTTTATAAATCAAGATATATTTGTGTGTGCATCAGAAATACATTTCTGAATCGTGTCCTGTGCATTTATGAATCTTGTGTGCATTTGTAAATTTTGTGTGCATTTGTGAATCTTCTGTGCTTTTTAAATTTTGTGAGTGCATTTGTGAATTTTGTGCGCATTTGTGTATCCTGTGTGTGTATTTATGAATCATGTGTGTGCATGTAAGAATCCTGTGTGTGCATATGTGAATGTAGTGTGTGCATTTATCTTTATTGAGACTCTATTAGCTCCATAGTAGTCTAACGGTCTTCCCTAGAGAGAGATTGCCTATGGCCTAGATAAATACACTAAGTGGTTTCTCTCCAGTCTGTACCGTTTCATGTTCGTTCACTGCTATTCTGGCGTTTCATTACCCATTACGATCATATGTTTAGTTTAGTTTAGCGTCTGTGTCACATGTAGTATCATTGTCCAATAGGCTAGATTGTTTCCAATCTAATTGTACACTGCAAATGATTCATAAAGATCGATCTATCTATAATTCAATCTAATCTAACCCAGCATTCATTCATTCACATTTTTATTGTATTTAAGACTGTTTCATGTTGCAGCCTGTGAAATAATAATATAGCCTGTTGTTAAATAATATAGCCTATATTGTCATTTTTACCACACTTGGCTTTTTAATTTTGCAAATGTTTATCGTTTATAAAACAACGGTTATTTTCGCCATCCATATTTGCGTATTTGTCTACATTCAAAATGTCGGGCTGTAAGTCAGTTCGGGCTTCAAAAACCTATTACGGTGCCGGTTCGGTTTCGGGTTCGGACAGATCTGTGTCGGGTTCGGTCAGTGTCGGGTTAACATTTTCAGGACCGATTAAAGCTCTAACCAGTAGCAGCTAATCACCTATTTGTGACAGTACTCCTCAACAGGTTAAAGAAGCATTGTAAAACGCAGATTAAATATCTCACACTTGTTCTGATGCATATCAAAGTGCATGAATTTATTTACCAGCTGTACAGTAATTTATTTTTTAACAGTTTTGTATGGGCTACTATTAGTATTCTTGGTCATGTGGTAGCTTGATCAAAGGCGGGCTAGTTCCAAGGGATGTTTTCTGTAGAGGAGCCAGCTACATCTGTGCAGAGACACACATTTCTCCCCCTAACAAGCACAATACTAAAGCTTGTTATTGTTGACATTACCTTTTCATTAGTTACAACATGCTGAACTCATAAGTTACTCGGCTTCCACCAAGGGGCGTTATGCACCTATTTTTTTTAAGGGGGAAAATCCACTTGGCTCAAAGATCGGAGGGCCCACGTGTCCCCTCAGTTTTAATGGGCATGACAACTCTGCTTCCACCCGTAGATGGAGCATGTTACAAAATATACTGTTACAGCACCTACTTATTTTACCATAATTTTAATTCAAAATCTGCAATGAAAGTTTCTCTTTTATGATACACATCATTCTCATTTACAGAGTCATGATCTACTTATTATAAGACATTTTCTACCTGACTATAGGTAACCATAGTATATACAAACAATCGGTACTAACTAACAAACTAACGGTTGTGTGCTTTCACTGAAGACCGAAAGCACAACTGTAGTATCCATTTTCCGCTAGAAATTCAATTGTTATAAACTTTAGAGACATAACTTTCTTAATATGCCAGTTTTTACTGTCAAGGAAGATGAATGTTGGCCATGATTTCGGTGCATGCGAGAAACATGCTTTTGTTGTTACGTCACAGGGTGTGAATAGCTCAACCGTGTGGCTCGGCTATTCGTACCGGGGTTGCAAAAAGACACTGTTAAAATAGTCTGGTTGGAATGGTGTGCAGAAGTTTTATTTAACCATACATGGAATCCTCATTTACTGTTCACTTTTTAACATAATTTATGTTTCACTCATTACCAGCTGTACCTATTTATATTCGCAATTTGATTAATATTTTTACACTACTACTGTATTTGCACTGTACATTTCTGTTCTTACCCTGTGGCTTATTCTGTTCTACATACAGTATAGTCAGTCATACTACGACGGTTACATTACATACTGCATCTATCATGTTTTTCTTACCATCATAAAGACCATGGCAAAATAATGTTTAGTGTCCAACCCAGAGTGTGTATAAATAATTAGTAAAGTTGCAGATATTTGTGCAGATGTTGTGAAGTAAAATAGGTTGACTAAGTATACATGTAGTAAACAGTGACATTGCAAAACCACATTTAGTTTCCATGATTTTGTATTTTGTGCAATAACAATAAAATCAAACTTCTTCGGAACTGAGATATGTTTGAATGTTGTTGTATGTATCCAAAAGGGAAAATCATCTTTACCATGTATCAGCCAGGGGTGAAGATACTGTTCTTGGGCTAAATCAGAAGTTCTTTGGGCCCTATCTTACACCCAGCGCAATTGACTTTTTACACAGACGCCCGTCGGTAAATTAGGGAAAGAATGAACTCAGTGAAAAGAAGAGGCGTGTTCCGGCGCAAACGTTCCCTGGTGCTATCATGCAGTCCGCGTAAACAATTCCGCCAATGAACAGGAAAAACCTGGTTTAAAGTCAGTGGCGTGTTATTCATATGCTATTTTAAGGGTGCATGCTTAACCATAATGTAGTGTGTGCACAATGCGCATTCACTTTGCTCCTCTCATCTACACAAATGCAGCAGTTCTTTATTATTGCAATACATAATTAGAAGGGAAAATATTTTCACACAAGGAAGTCATTGTGATGTCTGAAAATGTGGAAAATAGGTATACATCTAGTGTACACATTTACTCAAATTATTCATAATGAATTATTTGCACTGATCAGCCTCAAGGGAACCCATTCAATCAACAAGTATACACACGTAATTTGCGAGGCTAATAGTAAAATCACCCATGTCTTTACTCAGAATTACTCAGGCTCAAGCCACGACTCATTTATGGCAACTTTGCCATGAGGAATCCCACCTTGGATGGGTGGATGTGAAGGGGACAACAGTTATCTGTTAAATACATGGTTAATGATGACACAATTTATGATGCCAGCAAGTGCGTAAAATGCTGTTTAATCAAAAAGACACACAAACACCCAGTGTAGCCTAATTGAACAAACATTTGGCACATTGAAAATGCGCGTCAGGTGTTTGGATAGAACAGGTACACTACTGAAGTTGCAGCATTCGTTGTGGCTTGTATTTTACTCAAAATTTCCATGAATCATGGATGTGTTGATGACATTATTAGGAAATATTAGAGGACTTCAGGAGACGTAATGTTGAAATGCGTGCCAGCCACTTAAATGCCCAGAAATGCAGAATGGGTGTGGAAAGCTTATTTGACAGAAGAGTAATCTCGGTCTAATGTTAGACTACATTGCAAAAATATTACCATGCATTCATAACCTCGTGATTCAGTGAGAGTGATACAATGAAACATCGGAAAGTAGGCTATGTCTTGTGACATTTCTTTATTTACATTTTGTAAAAAGAAAAATCTATAGAAAATCTATAATTTGTCTTATACTTGGTAGTGGGGCAGGGGTGTCACTCCCTTCTGTCCCTGCATCTTTGTGTGACTAATTGCTTAATGGGAGACACAAAGAGACAGAAACAAAAGGCTGGCCCCTTTCCAAGTATAGTCACTGTCAGGGCTGGGCTCAGAACCTAGGTAAGGATCCAAGAGCAGAGAATGAATTAAACAGAGAGGACTTAAAAATACGGATTACATTTTTTGCTGGTGGGAGTTTAGGCATAAGTGGTACGTAGTAATTACTTAAGGAGAGACTGGTATTGTGGTAGGCTTGGTTGTAGACAAAAGGCATGGTGAGGTCATTGGGTGGAGGCACTAAATCCGGAAGGCAAGTAGAGTTATGGGTGAGGCTGTTTCGGCACACGGAAGTGGGTAGTTAGTCCAGGCAGGGTTCAGTACACAGAGAAGGTGGCAATCCAGGAGGAATGGAGTGGAGGTAACAGGATGGGCTCGGAACACAGGGTCTAGGAGGGAATGAAGATAGCAATGAGAAATGATGAGAAATACACTGGAATCAGGAAACACTAGGAACAATACTAGAAAGTAGAAGATAAGGCTTTATTAAGTAATACACAGATCAAAATAATTACTTGGCAATACAATAATCTGGCACTGGCTGACTGTCTCCCTCCCTTTATTATGGAGAAGACAATCAACCCAGGTGTGGCAGAGGAGCAGGTGCAGGTGATGATAAGGGCTGGGAACTGGTGCTCTGGAACGGGTGCCTTTGTGGTGTATAGGGAACTGGTTACTCAGGGAACAGGAACAGACACACACACAAGGGATACCAGAATAGAGGGAAGGCACACAAACGGAGAGGGGAAGACAGCTCAGAGGGCGAGACCCTTACAGTGCCCCCGGTCCGAGGGACCCCACCAGGCGGACCACCAGGGGTATCAGAATGCCTGCGATAGAAGTCCTGGACAAAGGACTGGTCCAGAATCTGGGAACGGGTCACCCAGCTCCATTCTTCAGGACCGTATCCCTCCCAGTCCACCAAAAACTGGGTTCCTCACCCCCGTCGTTGGGCGTCCAAAAGGCAATGGAAAGTGTATGCCGGGTGTGGCGGAGGAGGCGACGGAGGCAGCAGAGCGATCAAACGGACAGGCTTAATGTTGGAAACGTGAAGAACAGGGTGAATTCTCATTGTGGCAGGCAATTTCAGACGGATGGACACTGGGTTAACGGTGCTGTCTACTCCAAAAGGTCCCAAAAACTGGGAGGTGAGTTTCCAGGCATCTGACCTAACCAGAATGTTGTTAGTGGACAGCCATACTTTATCCCCAGGGGTGTAGGCTGGTGCAGGGGTCCGGCGACGGTCTACTTGCCTCTTGTAGAGGTCCGTGTTCTTAAGCAGCGCCCCCCGTGCCTGATACCAGGTCTGATGACACTAGCAGATATGGGCCTACACAGAGGGCACTGCCAGGTCCTTCTCGTGGACAGGAAATAAAGGGGGCTGATAACCATACACACATTGAAAAGGAGACAGACGTGTGGCTGTCGTGGGCAAGGTGTTGTGTGAATAGGCCACCCACGGCAGTTGAGGTGACCAGTCGGTGGGGTCAGCAGAGGCCAGACAGCACAGGGTTGTCTCCATTTTCTGGTTTGCCCTCTCTGCCTGGCCGTTTGACTGGGGGTGGTACCCGGAGGAGAGGCTGACAGAAGCACTAATAGCGCAGCAGAGTTCCTTCCACACCACTGAGGTGAATTGCGGACCACAGTCGGACACAACGTCAATGGGGAGGCGGTACTGTTGAAAGACCTCCCTCACTAACAGGTCAGTTATCTCCGCTGCAGAGAAAAGACTGGAGTTGCTTACGGGACCCCGGTGTAGGCCAATCCAGCACAGTGGTGACTTTGGTCTGATCCATTGTGATTTTGCACTCTTCCACAACGAAACCCAGGAAGGAGGTGGTCTTGGTGTGAATCAGGCACTTCTCCACTTTAAAGAATAGCCCTGTTCTCCAGGAGGCACAGCAACACATGTCTGACATGCTGGACATGGGTGGTAAGGTCTGGTGAAAAAATCTGACTATCATCCAGGTATACAAAAACAAACTCCATCCATCCATTTTCGTCCGCTTATCCAACATCGGGTCGCGGGGGCAGCAGCTCCAGCAGAGGACCCCAAACGTCCTTTTCCCGAGCCACATTAACCAGCTCCGACTGGGGGATCCCGAGGCGTACCCAGGCCAGGTTGGAGATATAATCTCGCCACCTACTCCTGGGTCTTCCCCGAGGCCTCCTCCCAACTGGACGGGCCTGGAACACCTCCCTAGGGAGGCGCCCAGAGGGCATCCTAACCAGATGCCCAAACCACCTCAACTGGCTCCTTTCGACGTAAAGGAGCAGCGGCTCTACTCTGAGATTCTCATGGATGACTGAGCTTCTCACCCTATCTCTAAGGAAGACGGCCGCCACCCTCCTGAGGAAACCCATTTCGGCCGCTTGTGCCCTGGATCTTGTTCTTTCAGTCATGACCCAGCCTTCATGACCATAGGTGAGGGTAGGAAGAAAGACTGCCCGGTAGATTGAGAGCTTTGCCTTCTGGCTAAGCTCTCTTTTCGTCACAACGGTGCAATATATTGAGTGTAATACCGCCCCCGCTACACCGATCCTCTGACCAATCTCCCGCTCCATTGTCCCCTCACTCGCGAACAAGACCCCAAGGTATTTGAACTCCTTGAATAATAATGAATAATAATGCATTCAACTTATATAGCGCTTTTCTTCCAAGGAACTCAAAGCGCTTTACACAGTGAGGGGGAAAGCCCACCTCATCCACCACCAATGTGTAGCACCCACCTGGGTGATGCACGGCAGCCATTTTTGCCCAGAACGCTCACCACACATCAGCTTTCAGGTGGACAGGTGAGTAGTTATATATGCCAATTAGGAAGGAGGGGGATTATTAGATGGCCATGATAGAAGTGAGAGGCCTAGTTGGGAATTTGGCCATGACACCGGGGTTAACACCCCTACTCTTACGATAAGTGCCATGGGATTTTTAATGACCACAGAGAGACAGGACACCCGTTTAATGTCCCATCCGAAAGACAGCACCCTACACAGGGCAGATGTCCCCATCACTACCCTGGGGCATTGGGAATAATCTTTAGACCAGAGGGAAGAGTGCCCCCTACTGGCCCTCCAAAACCACTTCAAGCAGCACTGGTCTCCCATCCAGGGACTAACCAGGCCTGACCCTGCTTAGCTTTAGAAACAAACCAGCAGTGCAATACAGGGCTCTATGCTGCTGGCTTCACTTGGGGTAAGGACTAATTCCCTACCTGGAGTAGGCACTCAACCGGTTTCCTGCTGAGAACCATGGCCTCAGATTTAGAGGTGCTGATCCTCATCCCAGCCGCTTCACACTCGGCTGCCAACCGATCCAGTGAGTGCTGAAGGTCACAGGCCGATGATGCCATCAGGACCATATCATCCGCAAAAAGCAGCGATGGAGATCCTCAGCCCATCGAACTGCAACCCATCCCCACCCCGACTACGCCTCGATATCCTGTCCATAAATACTACAAACAGAATTGGTGACAAAGCGCAGCCCTGGCGGAGACCAACCCTCACCTGAAACGAGTCCGACTTAATGCCAAGAACCCGGACACAGCTCTCGCTTTGGTCGTACAGAGATTGGATGGCCCTAAGAAGGGACCCCCTCACCCCATACTCCTGCAGCACCTCCCACAGTATCTCCCGGCGTACCCGGTCAAACGCCTTCTCCAAATCCACAAAACACATGTAGACAGGATGGGCATACTCCCAGGCCCCCTCCAGGATCCTTGCGAGAGTAAAGATCTGATCCATTGTTCCACGACCAGGACAAAATCGGCATTGTTTCTCTTCAACCTGAGGTTCGACTATCGGCCGAACCCTCCTTTCCAGCCCCTTAGAGTAGACTTCACCAGGGAGGCTGAGAAGTGTGATACCCCTGTAATTGGCACACACCCTCTGGTCCCCCTTTTTGAATAGGGGAATCACCACCCCAGTCTGCCACTCCTTTGGCACTGTCCCAGACTTCCATGCAATGTTGAAGAGGCATGCCAGCCAAGACAGCCCCTCCACACCCAGAGCTTTCAGCATTTCTGGATGCATCTCATCAATCCCTGGGGCTTTGCCACTGTGGAGTTGTTTGACTACCTCAGTGACTTCCACCAGGGAAATTGACGACAATCCCCCATCATCCTCTAGCTCTTCCTCTAATATAGAGGGTGTATTAGTTGGATTCAGAAGTTCCTCGAAGTGCTCCTTCCACCGCCCTATTACCTCCTCAGTTGAGGTCAACAGAGTCCCATTCTTACTGTATACAGCTTTGATGGCTCCATGCTTCCCACTCTTGAGGTGGTGGACGGTTCTCCAGAAGCACATTGGTGCCGACCTAAAGTCTTTCTCCATGTCTTTCTCCATGTCTTCTCTGAACTTCTCCCACACCCACTGATTTGCTTCTTTCACAGCAGAGGCTGCAGCCCTTCGGGCCCTTCGGTACCCTGCAACTGCCTCTGGAGTCCTCCGGGATAACATATATTCGGACAGCTTCCCTGACCACCGGTGTCCACCATGGTGTCCGTGGGCTACCGCCCCTTGAGGCACCCAAGACCATAAGACCACAGCTCCCCACCGCAGCTTCAGCAATGGAGGTTTTGAACATTGTCCACTCGGGTTAAATGCACCCAACCCCCACAGGGATGCACGAAAAGCTCAGCCGGAGGCGTGAGTTGAATGTCCGTCGGACAGGGTCCTCCTCCAGACGTTCACAATTCACCCGCACAACCCGTTTGGGTTTACCAGGTCTGTCCAGTGTCTTCCCCCACCCCCTGACCCAACTAACCACCAGATGGTGCTCAGTTGACAGCTCCGCCCCTCTCTTCACCCAAGTGTCCAAAACATACGGCCTCAGATCAGATGAAACAATTATAAAATTGATCATTGACCTTCGGCCTAGGGAGCTCTGGTACAAGTACACTTATGAGCATCCCTATGTTCGAACATGGTGTTCGTTTTATACAATCCATGACTTAGATCAGTTTAGATCAGGGAGGCCATTCTTCCCAATCACGCCTCTCCATGTGTCTCTATCATTGCCCACGTGCGCATTGCAGTCCCCCAGCAGAACTATGGAATCCCCAACTGGAGCCCCATACAGGACTCTGTTCAAGGTCTCCAAGAAGGCCGAATACTTTGAACTCCTGTTTGGTGCATATGCACAAACAAAAGTCAGAGTTTTCCCCCCAGCAACCCGCAGGAGCAGGGAACTGACCCTCTCGTCCACCGGGGTAAACTCCAACATAGCGGCGCTCAGCCGGGGGCTTGTGAGTATACCCACACCCGCCCTGCGCCTCACACCCTGGGCAACTCCGGAGAAGAAAAGAGTCCAACCCCCGATCCAGGAGAATGGTTCCAGAACCGAGACTGTGCGTAGAGGTAAGCCCCACCAGATCTAATTGGTAGCGCCCCACCTCCTGCACCAGTTCCGGCTCCTTCCCCCACAGAGAGATGACATTCCACGTCCCCAGAGCCAGCCTCTGTTGCCCAGGTCTGGTCCGTTGATGCCCCTGACATTTACTACCACCCATTTGGCAGCGCACCTGACCCCAGCGGTTCCTCCCACAGGTGGTGGGCCCATGGGATAGGGAGGGAGGTGCCACATTGCTCCTTCGGGCTGTGCCCGGCTGGGCTCCGTGGCAAACACGGCCACCAGGCGCTCGCTGACAAGTCCTCCATCCGGCCCTGGCTCCAGATGGGGGCCCCGGGCTTCCTCCGGACAGGGTCTCTCTTCCTCTTCCTCGATTCGTCATTTGGGTTTTGGTATACAATTCTTTGTCTGGCCCCTCACCTGAGACCACTTTGCAATGGGAGACCCTACCAGGAGCACCAAGCTCCAGACAACACAGCCCTCAAGTTTATAAGGACACACAAACCTCTCCACCACCATAAGGTGATGTTTCCCGGAGAGGACAACAACAAACTGTTCAATAAAATCCTGTATTATATCATTGATGAAGTGCTGAAAAATGGCGATGGCATTCGATAAACCAAACGGCATGACGAGGTACTCAAAATGACCCAAAAGGGTGTTGAAACCTTTGAGCCAATCGTCGCCCTCCTTCATCCGAATGAAATGGTAGGTGTTTCTGAGATCCAATTTTGTGAAAATGGTAGAACATTGAAGAGAATCAAACGCAGAGTTCATGTATGGCAGAGGGTCTTTTTTATAACTGTGACATCGTTTAGGCCTCAAAAACCAATTCATAGGCTGAGTCTGCCATCCTTCTTACCCACGAAGAAAAACCCTGCCCCCAAAGGTGAAGAGGATGAGTGGATGTGACCAGCTGACAAGGAAGTGTGAATGTAATGTTCGAGTGCCTCACATTCCAGTTTGGAAACACTGTATAGTTTGGATTTGGGGAACGATGCACCGGGTTGGAGCTGTATAGCACAATTATAGGGGCGATGGGGAGGTAGGACTAATGAATGGTCTTTACTAAATACCTCCGCCAGGTCATCATAATCAGTAGGAACATGCGACAAATCAATCGGAGGCATGTCTCTCTTAGGTCTGGAAACGTAAAACACAACATACAGCATGTCGGACTCCACAGGGTAACTCGACCTGCAGCCCAATCGATACCGGGATTGTGCTTACCGGAACCCTGACAGTCACTTGTTATACTAAAGACAAAAGGGCAGCAGATACAAAGTCCCAGACCGTATCAGCTGTACTCCATTGCTGGGGCCATGGTATAATATTTTAAAATGTACATGTTACTAACTCTACATTTATGATCATGTTACAACAACACTTAACTACAGATCAAGTATGTTTGTGTTGACAGACTTTGATAAGGTAATAAATCTGTATTGTGTTTTTTTAGACCAACCCTGCAGTTTCAGGGTCTTCCTCAGAGGGAAGCACAGGGCCTACATATCAAAGGATGTACATACTCCTTGATGACAGAGTTAATACAGGTAAAATAACTATTCCGGGTATCAGATCAATTTTAGCATAACGTGATACATTGACATATGCTGTAATACTACTCCCACTGATTTCAGGTCACAGAGACAACAAGCTCTTGCAATAGAGCCACTTGGCTTTGAGCGCTGCCTGACAACTCTCCTATACTAATGAATGAATGATGAAAATGTTCAACTTGGCAGTAGGGGGATTGAAATGTGGGCCTTTTAGACACCGGTCAGTTGCTGTTACAAATAGACCAATAAGTGTGAATGTTCTGGGGACTGGGGGAGAGGGCAATTATGGTTAACTGCCCAACTAACAGGCTAAATGACAAAGCATTTACCATGGTAGGAGGGGGGATTATTGGGGGCCTTATGGACAACAATCAGTTGTTCTAACACTATTTCTAGACACACTATTAAATCTATATTTTCCATATGCCAACAGGTCTCCAAAAAACTGGCTTTAAAAGCAAGAAATAGGCACTGATGGTCTGTGTCCATGGATCCGTTTGATCACCAACCATCTGTATTGAAGTGCTGTAACATGCAAAGGAGATATGGAAGTACAGATGAAGGGTTCTCCCTGCCCCAGTATGTGCAGTACATACAGTTTCTAACTGGGCTGCATATTGTGACAGTTGATCAATGTAACATGATTTTGGTGTGGTCTTCAAAGGAATTGAAGCAGTGCTTTAACATCCATTCTGCAGCGTATTTGAAATTCACAGCTGGCAACAAAGCTTTCATCAGCCTGTAGCCCCACACACAAACTTCACACGGCCCGTTTACAACCCCAACTGCTAAGGTCATTCATCATCTGTATTTTTACAAAAATAATTGTAAGCACATTTAAAACCAGTTAAAATTGTGTAACAATTTCATGAACTACTGAGTACAAATATTTGACTTATACTGAAGATATCAAAGCTCGACAAACAAACAGTACAGTCGCGTATAGCTACATAAAGTATACATAAAACAATGAAATAGTTAAATAGTCCAAAAATAAAATAGTGAGGGTGGGCAGTGGATCAGCTATTCAGGAGGGAAATGGCTCTTGGAAAAAAGCTATTGAGGTGGCGTAAGGTCATTGTCCTCACCGCACTGTACCTTCTCCTGAGGGAAGCAGCCTAAAGATGTCACTTGCTGGATGGAACTGATCAGCAGCAATTTTAGCTGCCTTCTTCCTGACTCTGGCCTTATACAGGTCACTGACGTAAAGCTGTCTCTGGCCAGTCAGCCTCTCTGCTGTGCACACAAAGAACGGTAGTCTGTTCTTCACCTGGGCAGATGCTGAGGCAAACCATACATTAATGGAAGTTGACAAAAGTCTCTGTGAAGTCTCTGTATTGGTTGTATGGAAAAAAAAGCCTTAGATGACACAAAAATCGTAATTTTGCATCATCAGAGGATTTTTTGCCCAGAGGTTAGGAACTACAGCCAGCAGGAGGAGCTACTGCTGCATGTTTTCAACCTGCTCATAGGGGGTGGGACTTCACTCCCAGAATTTCAAAATATCGCCAGCCATCTTGAAGGTAAGTGAACAGGCTTTTGCTCTATGGAGAAAACTGAGTAATACTTTAGTAGGCTAACCACAATGGCGGAAGGTAGTTTTGAAGATGATATGGCAGAAGGAGATTTTGAAGATCTGGTGTGCGAATCCGATGCTTTTGTCTTAAAATTTTTTTTTCACCTTTATTTAACTAGATGAATTGATTGAGAACACGTTCTCATTTGCAATTGTGACCTGGCAAAAAGATTAGGCACAAGGTAACATTTTATTTGATTTTTTTTTATGAAGGTAAATATGGTGCAAAATGTGAGAGCACGTAGATGTGATGTGAGCACTTGTAGAATATGATGTGAGAACTTGTACAACTAAAATTGAACTCGTAGGTGTGATGTGTGCAATTGTAGAATATGATGTTAGAACGTGTACAACTAAAATTGAACTTGTAGATGTGATGTGAGCAATTGTAGAATATGATGTGAGAACTTGCAAAACAAAAATCTGTACTTGTACATTAAAATTTTCACTTGTATAAAATATTCACACATGTGAGCTGAATTTAAAGTCAAAGGAAAAAAAACACGAGAGCTTGTAGAAAAAAAACATGTGCTGTAAATTTACTGGCATATTTTTTTTTTCACTTGACTCACTTATCCAGTACAACCACAACTCGTTGATCACAACCTCTCGAATCGGTCTCTACAACCTCACAACTGTGCTATATCGCATCACAAAGTGACAAATCTGCTCGTCTTGGGTTTTGCTACACCAGTTCTTGGGATACATTTGGGGTAAAACAAACTTGCACTTGTAGCTGTGAAAATGTGAGAGAGCAGGAATGGGGGGGGGATAAGCCAATCAGAAATCAGAAGATGAATCGCTCTTTTCTGTTCTTCATGTCGGCGAAGAGCAAATCAGTAATCGCAAACGGGCCAATGAAAATCCAGAAATCCAGAAAAAAACGCAAGGTGTTGGCAAGGTGACCACCGACCAGAACAGCGCAGGCGTAGGCCTAATTTAAACACTGAAGATTTGGAGAAACAGAAACCAAACGGAGACAGAGGACATCAACATTGAGAATAGTGGAAATACGGACAAATATACGGAGGACGAGTGCCCATGGCTGCACCTGGAATAATTCTTCACCTACAGGGGGAGAAAACGAGACAGCGAGCAATTAGCTTGGCTAACAAAGCAGCTAACAACACTTCACACTCCAGTGTTATCGTTAGCCTGGCATTCAGATAAGACAGAACAGCAGCTATAGCTATATACGTGTGTGTGTGCTGCACAAATTATTAGGACAAACAATTTCGATATAATAGGTTAAATCAGCAGTCACTTTACCAAATGTACCACTCTTTCACATTATGCGATTAATTAAACAATCCTCTTTGGACTTAATGCATTTTGATGATGTGTTAAACCTCATCTGTTAAAAAGTAACCAGTACTTTGATAAGTAAAAACAGTGATTTTTTGTATGATCTAAAATATGAAAGCTGTTTAATTTGCTGTAAATGTATAATTTAGATTGTCTGTCTGTTATATTTACAACATAGCATTACAGCATTTTATGGTAAAATTAACTTGAAATTAGAAGGTTACAGTGACTAATGGCGGGTTGCCGCCTAATAGTCATATTGATGATGTGCTGCTTTAGCTGGCTATTTACTTTATCATACCTAATAGTCATATTGATGGGCTGCTTTAGCTAGCTATTCACTGTATCATACCTAATAGTCATATTGATTGGCTGCTTTAGCTAGCTATTCTCTGTTTCATACCGAATAGTCATATTGATGATGGGCTGCTTTAGCTGGCTATTCTCTGTATCATACCTAATAGTCATTTTGATTGGCTGCTTTAGCTAGCTATTCACTGTATCATACCTCAAAACAGCACTGTTGTCTTGTTTACGGTACTTTTTGTACATTCAAATAACATCAACAAAGGTAAATATTGATCCATTCAGATTCTCTTTAAATCAAATGACTGACGGCAGTTGAGTGCAATCAAGTGTACAGCAAACATGATGATCAGTGTACTGTCATTCATTAGAAAAATAAGTTACTTGGCAGCAATGCAAATGTCATCAATATATTTTCAGTAAAAGGCTGTTCTTCATTTAGTATACCTTTATTGTAATGTTGCAAACAGAGGCATATACTTCAATACATTAAAATGACTATAAAAAGCAGGTGCATTTATTTCAGGTGCATCAATGCACATTAAAATAGTTCATAGTTAAATGCACTTACCATACTGTACTCAGCGTTAAATCATCATATACTAAACTGCATGCGATTTGAAATGCAGGTGCAGTTTTTCAATTTAACACAGTCTAAGTGAACATTAACAGGACTTGAGTACATTTTTACTTTTTATTGTGTCAGCCAAAATAATGATAAAGATTTGTGTCTGTATTAGTTGGCAGCATTAAGCATAAAAGTATTTTTTGTTTTGAGGCATGGACATTCATTAATTCCTGTAAACAAATAGGCAATGGACTTGTTAAAACTTTAATATTTTAAAATTTTTGGGCATATGCTCATGTCTTGTTGCCAGCTTCTTGTACAATGGTTGGATGTGCATCAGGGGGGTGTACCACCCGCTCAGAGAAGGGGGTCAGGATTGTTGGCTTCCCTGCTGAAAGTGAGAGAAGGAAGAAATGGTTATTAGTTCAAGCAGGATAAATTGGACGATCACAGGAGACACCAACAACAAGAAATAATGCAAGGCAGTGATGTGAGGATATTGTATTAAGTAGCATTTATAAAATACCCTGAAGTAAAACATCAAATATGGTGCAATTAACTACAAAATGATCTTATATGGTATGTTCTTGGGGAGATGGTACAAGTTGTTTGTGCATAAAATAATCTCAAAATAAACAAATGTTACTCTACATCAGTGGTCCTCAAACCCTTCCATGGAGGGCCTAGTGTATGCTGGTTTTTGGTCTTTCTCTTAAATTATAGCATAATTAGGACCTAGACTGCCAGGTGAGGGGAGATCCTAACCAATTAGTGAGCTCCTCCATCAGGCTTGTACAAGGTAAAAGCAAAAACATGCATACACTAGGCCCTCCATGGAAGGGTTTGAGGATCACTACTCTACATGCAAATTTTGAGGTCAACCAAGGGAAAGACTAGACTAAAGCAGATGCCATACCTTCCATCTTTGCACATCACTCCAAAAGGAAAAAAAGAGCTCCTACATCAAGAGACAACTGTGCACCTGTCAATCTAGCTCAGATTATTACTGAGCACATTTACACAGCTAAAGCTGACACAGGTGTATGGAAACTTGTATTTTTGCACTTATTGTCTATTGCAATTACTCCAACAATAAAATTGACATGTATTCTTCCTACTTCAGTAACATCACTGATTAAAAAGTGCAAGAGCTGAGGAGAGTGACAGAAAGGAAAGAGAGGATGAGGAAAGAGAAACAAATCCTACCAAAGAGAGAGCATATTTCAAACAAGGACAGAGGGGGAATATACATTGCCTAAAATATATTTATAACTCAACCCAAATGTAATAATAAAGTAATTCGTTTTTTAAGTAATTGACTTTGACAGTACTGTAATAGTTTTAAAAACCATAATGGGCTAACGTGTTAACTGTTGACGTTAGCTAGTTTTCCTCAACCATTTAAATGTTTATTTCATAAACTTACGCTCAATAACGTCAACTAAAATGTGTCCGTAATGCAGGTTTCAAAAGTAATTCAGATTTTAAAGTTATTACCTCAGTAAGGAGCTGATGAAACAATGCTTCTCTAAGGCGACAAGAGTGGTAGGTCAGTTTGTCTGGAACTTATGACGGTCTCCATGATCCGCCATTGCTGTATAACAACTGACTGATGAAGTCAACGGAGATGACGCAACTCCCTCTCAATGACTCTCTGGCACACCTAAACAGAATCAACAATTATCATCAACAGTTATACCCCTTAGGACATTAGCAAACACGTTTTTCTGTACAGATTAGAAAAATAAAAGCACAAATCCCTGTGAAACTACGTTATCGTAATGTTAATGCATGACGGCCATTTGTGGTACATCATTGTCATTTATGGTAACGTTATGAAGTTAGATCTAATGTTAGCCAAAGTGCATTAATTCACTTGTTTATTTACTAACGTAATATATTATTAAGAATGTGAGGTGTCTGTGGCATCATTTAATTACTTCTTAATCACATTACGTAGCTATCTACCGAAACAAAGCTTTTGCAACAAACTTACTCTGGTTTGTTGGGGCATTGTGGATCTTCGTTGATAAGAAGAACTGAAAAGAGCGCTTCGTCTTCTGATTTCTGATTGGCTTTTCCACCCCCACCCCACCCCTGCTCCATTACCCTGCTCTCTCACATTTTCACAGCTACAAGTGCAAGTTTGTTTTGCACCAAATGTATCGCAAGAAATAGTAGCAAAGGCCAAGGCTCGCAGATTCGTTACTTTGTGATGCGATATAGCTTCAAGAGGTTGTGATCAACGAGTTGTGGTTGTACTGGATAAGTGAGTCAAGTGAAAAAAAAAATATGCCAGTAAATTTACAGCACATATTTTTTTCTACAAGCTCTCGTGTCTTTTTTTTACCATTGACTTCAAATTCAGTTCACATGTGTGAATATTTTACAGATTTGAAAATTTTAACACACTAGTACAGATTTTTGTTCTGCAAGTTCTCGCATCATATTCTACAATTGCTTACATCACATCTACAAGTTCAATTTTAGTTGTACACGTTCTCACATCATATTCTACAATTGCTCACATCACATCTACAAGTTCAATTTTAGTTGTACAACTTCTCACATCATATTCTACAAGTGCTCACATCACATCTAGGTGCTCTCACATTTTGCACCATATTTACCTTCATACGACATGAAGTTACACATGGAGTACAAGCATTCAAGTCTACAGTTACACAAACAGTCTTCGGTTCAATTAAGCTACCTGTACAAGCCGCAATACAGCGAGGAAGAAGAGCGAGAGGAGGAAGTCCCTGGGCAGACTCGAGCTGGAAGAAATCGCTGAATATGATGAGGACAAGGCACCATTAACATGTGTAACAGAGCACCCTAGCTTTGATATACAAGTGGACAGATGGGTCTTGGAAAATTTCAGGATCCTGAAGGTGAATTTTAAACGCAAGAAAATGCAAGCAGGGACAAAAGGGCCTGAGTATGAAGTGAGTATTTTGTTTGTTTTTCACATCAGTCAGCTAAGATATCATTGTTATATTTACATCTATGCTAGCCTACTGTAGGTGCAAATATCTTTTAATTTGTTACACATTTGGATGTTGGAATTTATTCATAGTTTTTTTAATGTTTAGTCTATTCTTCCTATACTGTAATCACAGGACACACACAGCTTCATTCACGGCTGCACTAACTCAGTGTTTACTGAATTGCCATACTTGTTTAACCCCTAGTCCAGACAATGTATAGAATGCAAATGAGCACATTACTTTACTATTCGTACAATCTAGCACAGTACAGTATACATTTACACAACTCACACACATAAAGCCACTGGCAACTACAAAGAATTACATTTCGTTGCATAGCTATGGCAACTACAAAGAATTAGACTTATAGAATTACAATTACACAGCCGAGTGCCTCGTTTAGACTACTATGCTCACCTGTAATCACAGAACACACACAGCCTCATTCACGAATGCACTTACTCAGAATTTACCACAGTGTTTACAGTACTGTATTGCCATACTTGGGTAACTCTTATTTCAAAGTGTATAGAATACAAATCAGCACATTACTACTCATATTCCTATACGATCAAGCACAATACTATATACATTTACACAGACGAAGCCAGTGACAACTACAAAGAATTACATTTCATTGCTTAGCTACGAAATGTAATTTTTTGTAGTTGCCGCCGTCTTCGTCAAATGGGTGGTAGTGAAGGTCAGGGGTCTCTACAAACCAGAACTGGCAAAGCAGAGGCTGGTTCTGGGAACGTGGAATGTCACCTCTCTGTGGGGGAAGAAGCTGGAACTTGTGCGCTACCAATTAGATCTGGTGGGGCTTACCTTTACGCACAGTCTCGGTTCTGGAACGATTCTCCTGGATAGGGGTTGGACTCTTCTTTTCTGGAGTTGCCCAGGGTAAGAGGCGCCAGACGGGTGTGGGGATACTCACAAGCCCCCGGCTGAGTGCCGCTAAGTTGAAGTTTACCCTGGTGGACCAGAGGGTCACCTCCCTGCGTCCTGCATGGAGCTCCAGTTGGGGATTCCATAGTTCTGCAGGGGGATTTCAACACGCACGTGGGAAATGATGGAGACACATGGAGAGGCGTGATTAGGAGGAACGGCTTCCCTGATCTAAACCCAATTGGTTGTTCGTTGTTGGACGACTTCTGTGCTAGTCATGGATTGTCTATAACAAACACCATGTTCGAACATAAGGATGCTCATAAGGGTACTTGGTACCAGAGCACCCTAGGCCAAAGGTCAATGATCAATTGATCAATTGTTTAATCTGATCTGAGACTGTATGTTCTGGACACTCTGGTGAAGAGAGGGGCGGAGCTGTCAACCAATCAACATCTGATGGTTAGTTGGGTCAGGGGGTGAGGCAAGTCTCTGGACAGACCTGATAAACCCAAATGGGTAGTGCAGGTGAGTTGGGAACATCTGGAGGAGACTGTCCGACAGAGTTTCAACTCACAGCTCTGGCGAAGCTTTTCCTGCATGCCTGTGTAGGCTGGGGGCATTTAACCCCCCAGTGCCTCAAGGGGCAGTAACCCACGAACACCGTGGTGGACACCGGTGGTCAGGGAAGTCGTCCGATTATAGGAGTCATTTTGGGATATGTTATCCCAGAGGACTCCAGAGGCAGTTGCAGGGTACCGAAGGGCCCGAAGGGCTGCAGCCTCTGCTGTGAAAGAAGCAAATCAGTTGGTGTGGGAGAAGTTCAGAGAAGACATGGAGAAAGACATGGAGAAAGACTTTCAGTCGGCACCAATGTGCTTCTGGAGAACTGTCCGCCACCTCAAGAGTGGGAAGCATGGAGCCATCAAAGCTGTATACAGTAAGAATGGGACTCTGTTGACCTCAACTGAGGAGGTAATAGGGCGGTGGAAGGAGCACTTCGAGGAACTTCTGAATCCAACTAATACACCCTCTATATTAGAGGAAAAGCTAGAGGATGATGGGGAATTGTCGTCGATTTCCCTAGTGGAAGTCACTGAGGTAGTCAAACAACTCTACATTGGCAAAGCCCCAGGATTGATGAGATCCGTCCAGAAATGCTGAAAGCTCTGGGTGTGGAAGGGCTGTATTGGATGACACACCTCTTTAAAATTGCGTGGAAGTCTGGGACAGTGTTAAAGGAGTGGCAAACCGGGGTGGTGGTTTCCCCTGTTCAAAAAGTGGGACCAGAGGGTATGTGCCAATTACAGGAGTATCACACTTCTCTGCCTCTCTGGTAAAGTCTACTCCAAGGTGCAGGAAAGGAGGGTTTGGCTGATAGTCAAACCTCAGGTTGAAGAGCAACAATGTGGATTCCGTCCTGGTCGTGGAACAACGTATCAGATCTTTACTCTCGCAAGGATCCTGGAGGAGGCCTAGGAGTATGTCCATCCTGTCTACATATGTTTTGTGGATCTGGAGAAGGCATAAGCTTGCGTCCCTCGGGAGATACTGTGGGAGTTGCTTCGGAGGTATGGGGTGAGGGGGTCCTTTCTTAGGGCCATCTAATCCCTGTAAAACCAAATCGAGAGACGTGTCCGGGTTCTCGGCAGTAAGACAGACTTGTTTCAGGTGAGAGTTGGTCTCCCGCCAGGGCTGTGCTTTGTGACCAATCCTGTTAATATTATTTATGGTATGGGTTGCAGTTCAGTGGGCTGGGGATCCACATGCTGTGGTACTGATGCCATCATTGGCCTGTGACCTTCAGCACTCACTGGATCGGTTCACAGCAGATTGTAAAGCGGCTGGGATCAGGATCAGCACCTTTCAATCTGAGGCCATGGATCTCAGTAGGAAACCAATGGAGTGCCTACTCCAGGCAGGGAATGAGTCCTTACCCCAAGTGAAGGAGTTCAAATACCTTGGGGTCTTGTTTGCGAGTGAGGGGACAATGGAGCGGGAGATTGGTCGAAGAATCTGTGCCACGGGCTTGTATTACACTCAATTCATCGCACCGTTGTGACAAAAAGAGAGCTGAGCCAGAAGGCAAAGCTCTCGATCTACTGGGCAGTTTTTGTTCCTACCCTCACCTATGGTCATGAAGGCTGGGTCATGACCGAAAGAACGAGATCCAGGGTACAAGCGACCGAAATGGGTTTCTTCATGAGGGTGGCTGGCATCTCCCTTAGAGAGAGGGTGAGAAGTTCAGTCATCCATGAGGATCTCAGAGTAGAGCCACTGCTCATTTGCGTCAAAAGGAGCCAATTCATATGGTTTGGGCATCTGGTAAAGATACCCCAGTTGGAGCTGGTTAATGTGGCTCGTTAAAAAGGAAGTTTGGAGTCCCCTGCTGGAGCTGCTACCCACGCGACCCAACCCTGGATAAGCACACGAAGATGGTTGGACGCTTAGCTATGGCAACTACAAAGAATTAAACTTTGTTGCTTAGCTAGCTTGAGTCAAGTGCCCTGTTCAGACTACTATGCTCATCTGTAACCACAGAACACACACAGCCTCATTCGTGGCTGCACAAACTCGGAATGTACCAGTTTACTGAATTATGCAGGACCCTTCATAGCTTCCCAAGGTGCCTGTGGCTTTGTACTCACCCTCGTGCATACTGTGCCAGTGTTATTGAATAAATACATATTGTGCCAGTTAATAAAGGAGTAAAACAACACATTAATATAATCAAGCAAAATAATAAAAGAGAAAGCGGGTGTACATTTATATAGCCTATATTACGATTAGTCCCACAAGAAAGCAGGTGTACATTTATATAGCCTATATTACTAAGTCCCACACCTTTCTTATGTTATCCTTTCTGTTTTGTAGACAATATCACCTAACAGCCTACCGTCACTTTGTGGAATAGCACCTGCAAGGCGAAAGACAAATCAGACAGATCCAGCTCCTAACTGAGCTCTAGATGAGCTATGAGTGTGAAATTGTTCATATTATGTTTTTAATGAAAGGTTTGAAATCACATTGGTGGTGGTTCATGTTAGTTATTACCGTAGTGTTGCTCCATTAGAGCAATGTTCCCAATCCTCTCCCGGAGAACCACCAGCTAGGTTCACCAGAACCACAAAATCAAGGACATAATTTGTATGAGTTGAATCAGCTGTGCAAGCCAGCGGGTAGTTCTAACACAATAACTGGTTGGTTGTCCTCCACGAGAAGTTTTGGAACCACTGCATTAGAGTATGTATTTGTAACCATTCAGCCTCCTCAACAAGTCTAATGTATAACTTTGGTATACACAGGAGTACAGTGTAAGATGAAGAGATGTATTTTTTATTGTTCTCAAAGGAAAAATATTGTGCCACCGTAGTCAAGTGTACAAATAAAAAAAAATAATGCATCTAAAAATGTCCTGCACAATCTAAAAATAAAGCAAGACAAAATATATATATAGACAGCAGTGGCAGAATCCGATTTGACCCAGCTAGAGAACTCAGGGAAGACTAGCTGAGGTAGGTGCTGCTTGGATCTCTAGCTGAGAACTTGCTTGTGGTTGTCCTGTAAATGATAAGAAATTAAATAGGTTAGTGTACAGTGTTTTAGCAGTTACATTAGAGCAGAAAATATATGGCTATGTAATATGAACCATGTATGAACAACATGTACATATATGTGCTATGAACTAATAGTAACATTATAATAGTAATAAGAATAATATAGATATGCAGTATATAAACAGAATGCATTATAAGAAAGACAGAATAAGTATGGCTATTCAGTATGAACCATATAGACAGATATGTACAGCTATGTGCAGCGTGCTAAAATGTAGTGCAGAAACAGTAACATTATAAGACTAATAATATTATGTTTAAAATCTGAACTAAGATTTGACTTTGCTAGACTTTTCCATTATGCCAATATGAAACAACAAAAAATGGCACACCTCGTTCCCTTTGACCGCTCATTACTTCACACTGTATACAAACCATTTTTACCTTTCTATTTTTTATACAGGTAAATAGCATCTCAAAACTGTGCACCTATTTTTCTTTTGCACTACTTACTTCTTTCCTTGCCATTAAATTTCTCTTACACACTGGAAAATAATTTGCTTTAATGTTGTTATAAATGGGTATAATGACAAAGGCAATGCATTGTTCTTATATCCCTCAAATATAGAGTAACAGGCAGTTGCGTCGTAACGTTAGCATAACTCCGTAGCTCAGTACTGTAGCTAACAGCTAATTTAGCCACATTGTATACAACTTACAAGTAATTGTATATCTAACATTACTTTGCTAACTTTGCTGTTGTACTGCTAACAACTGTCACTATGTATAGGGAAATGTGTGATCAGAAAAACACTGTTTGCATTGCTCCAAATGTTTAACCGGAAAAAACATATGGAAACTTACTTCTTCTTGGTTTTATGGCAGATCACAAACGACTTAAAAGGTGCATATTCTACCACATACTGTACGGGAGTGTGAGGCCGGTCAAGGGTGTTCGATTTATATCACTCCTTCCCTTTCATAGATTGTATAATCAGAGCCGGTCCTGACCTCCCTGGGGCCCTAAGCGAAATTCTACTATGGGGGCCCTCCTTTCTTTTTTTGGTGTGGCAGTTTCCCATTGCCACACCATCACACCTGACACCCCAGTGCTCCTACTTCAATCCTCCCTCCATCAAAACAGTTTAGCTCTATCGTTTGATTTAAGAATTAGTAGACCTATACAAAACATGAAGAGGTATAAACAAACAATAGTTATTATATTAACATAAACATTAATGAGAAAATATAGAAAATATAAAATCTATTTCAAATAGTTAGGATGCACTATGTAGATTTCCATTAATCTCTTCAGGAATTGAGTGTAGATTTTATTATTATTCTTTATTAGATATGTTTTTTTGAACATAGGAAAAAAACAGGAACAATACAACCAGTTTCCGAAAATACACATTATTATTTTGTCCATAATCTGCATTTGGTTGCTAGATAAATTTGTCATTCTAAAACTGTCTACACAGTAATTTGTATTACTTAAGTGATGTTTTGAAATCTTAGATCAAATATGCAAGTTCTTAAAGTTTACTAGTCCAAAACAGTTTTTGCATTTTTGATAGTTTTCAAAGGTTTTACACAGATCGGGCGCCTGTGAGTTCAATTGTGGAGGTATGATTGATGAATGTAATCATCCCGTTCATGATCTGACTAAAGGCTTCCATGTTAGATTTGCAGTGTGAAAATACTCGGCGACTGGGTGACATCTGTTTGGATGAACCATGTGCACACCCCTCGCCATCCCACAGATCTATCTGTTGCAGAGCTGCCAATAAGGCAGGGTTAGAGGGAATTGGATCGGGAGAAAAATCACACATAATAAATAAATAAAAGCACTAAGTTGCATAGAAACATTTGCCTTATAAAATGTTATTTTGTAAAATGTAATGTTATGTAAAGCTACATAAGACATGAACTGAATCATTTCTAATAAAATAATTAATATCTTTGGCAACATAGACACTTAATTTTTTCTAAATAACTAAATCACATTTGGGCTGCCTGTTTGCTGAAAATGAGCAGATAAGATTTGGGCTGCATGTGCAAATGTGGCTTTTTGAAAAAAAAAATATGTTAATTAAAATGAATGCACTTGATTGCAACCATTAGCCTAGACTCCTAATAACAAAATTTACAATGTAATAAACTTGTTAATTGAAAATGTAAAAACATTAATAAAGCCATGAGCTTGGGCCAAAAGCCATATTACTCTTTATAAAACATTTTTTGTCGCTATACACTGTAAAAAATAAGGCCTACATCTACTCAATAAAATTAAGTCAACAGATTACAAGCAATTTAATTAATTAAATGTAACTTAAGTTTGTTATTTACCTACAATGGTTAAATGAAATAATTAATTAATATTTAATTAATAAAATTGCTTGTAATCTGTTGCCTTCATTTTATTGAGTAGATATGGTGTATCATTTTTTACGGTGTATATTTCAGATGCTTGTGTAGCCATAGCAAAAATATCATATTGTAGCAGAATGGAAATTAGGTTTCAGGTAGGAAGGACATGATACTTATTAATTTAGTACTCTAGCTTATTATCTCTTTCGACCTAATGGCCTAAATATCTTTAATATAACTTATCTAATAATAGAACACAGCAAACATGACGTTTACATCTGAATGGAAATTAATTGGTAATGCAATCTTTACGCGCACATTTCACTGTGTAAATAATTCTGGCAGGGTGAAGCGCAGTTGAGAAGTGACATGTAAAAAGTCTAATGACATTCGGTAGGTATATAATCACAATTCAGTTACAGTAAGCGGAGACTGTCGATCTTCCATTTTGGGAACATGTTGGTGTTTTTTGAGGGGTCTTCCATCTCCATCTGGCAGCTCCTCTACATTGATTGGTTTTTGACATGCGTTATGTCTGCGCTTATGCGTGCGGTTATGCGTGAATGTTTTTTAGGCATTCATTTTATCCACAGCAAGGTGTCCGATAGAGTACAACCATTAATAATACTGCTGTATAATATATGCTGAATAGTTTTTCAAATGTTGTAGGCAGAATTGACACAACCAAATGTGCCAGGGCTCACTCCACATGTCTCTTTTTAGACAAATAATGTTACGTCATCGAGTTATGAAGCTGTTGGCCAAAATGTAATGAAGTAAAAGTGTAATTTTGTTTAATATGTTGTGTTGTACCCATGCAAAATACGTCAATACAGAAATTAAATATTACAAATTTATTAATTTACACCTCTGCTGCCCAGCTACTTTTGCAAGACATACAAATTAGAACGAGATGCACTGCAAGTTAGCATATCAATATCACGTTACTGTTATTTGCTGACAATAAAGTGAGGGGAGAGAACACAAATCTACCTGATTCCTGTTCCCGTTATTCACTCTCATTGTTATTTACCCCTTTTGTCGTGACCAGATGGATAATAACTCCACTTCATCCTCTCACAGTTGAAACCTGCTTTGACACGAGGGAGGCGGGGCCTTGCGAAATTTGCGGGGCCCTACGCAACGTGCGTATTGAGCGTATTGGGCCGACCGGTTCTGTGTATAATTACTGGATATAACCATGTGTGACGTCACCCATTGGTTTGTTAAGATCTGATTTGGGTCATCAAATTTGCCGTTATGGGCGCGGACATCTTGGTTACGGATGTGACGATTTTAGACGAGAGGGAGGATTAATCTTGCTATCTAACTGATATTAATTGGGATGCTAACGAAAAACAGTATTAAAACAAAATGTAAAACAAAATGTAATGTTACTTACCGGAAAAAGTGAACTGCCAACTCCTTTGAGTGTCTTGTTGTACAACCGAACGCCATAGCCACCCCCTATACGCCCCTTTGCTTTATCGCCGATTTTAAAATCAGCAAGACCATAATTTAAAAAAAGGAACATCATGATAAATTGCAGAAGGCTTAAATCTAGCGATTGAGATCATATACTTAATATGAAAATTATTATTACCTCAGTAAATAGAGTATATTATGTCTCTCATTCTCATAGACTATTACAGAAACCGAGGTCTTTTGCAACCAGACGTATCGCCCCCAGCTGGAATTCAGATAGAATGAAGGTTTAAGGCACTTCCTCATTTGCGTCAATTTGCCAAACCGGATGCTCACCCTGTGTGCCCTCTCTAACTGGTAGGCGTGGCTGGGGAGTGGCTTTGTAGAGCATTGAAGCAAGTGCATTCTGGGAGTTTCATCCAAATTAGCCAAAACTACATTCTGGCTGTTCTTGGTCTAGAAGGCACCGACTTCTAAACATTATAACATTTCTACTACATAAATGACCCAATTTAAATATATATTCATCTTTCTAGCAGTGACGTATCCCTTTAAGCACCAGATTGTTCTTGTCGCACCACACAACAAGATGAGACACATCCTGCCTATAAGCAGACTTGTCATTGCCCTTGATAAGGCAGACCAAGGTGGTATTGTAAATTTAATCAACTTGATGGAACTATTGTTGGGAGTTCAATCATTGGTGTACAGATAGTAGAGAAATGGTGACAACACACACCCCTGAAGTGCTCCAATGTTGGTGGACCGGGAATCAGACGTGCTGGCCGAGCCGCACATGCTGTTTTCTGTTACTGAGAAAATACATAATCCAGTGGCAAATAGAGGGTTCCACTCCCATCAATGACAGCTTCCCCCGCAGTCGCTCAGGTAGGATTGCTGTGGCATTTCCCAGCAGAGGTTGACATTTTTGTGTACACATTTTACTGTTATACTGTTTCATGTTTTACATGTTAGATGCTATTAATGTTTTAAATTATTTCTACTTTCTCCTGTACAGCACCTTGTGGATAGTTGGTTGCTTTTAAGGTGCTTTATAAATAAATTTGTTTTGATTTAAAGACCGTACTGAAATCTACAAACAGCATCCTTACATAAGAGCCAGGAGAGTCGAGGTGGTCCAGAGCATAGTGCAGGCTTAAGTTAACTGCATCATCTACTGAGCGGTTTGCTCTGTAATCAAACTGTAGTGGATCAAGATGGGGAGCTGTGATGGGTTTGAGATGTTACAAAACACAAGTTATGGGGCCCGATCTTACACCCAGCGCAATTCACTTTTTACACACACGTGTCATTCCTATCTTGCACCCGACACATAGGGGACTTTTCCCTCCACAGACGCGTGTCGCTAAATTTAGGGAATTCACTTGCGTTCGTTGGGCAGTTCAATGAAAAGAAGAGGCGTGTTTCAGTGCAAACGTTCCCTGGTGCTATCTTGCAGCTCCCAAAAACAATTCCGCCACTGACCAGGAAAAACGTGTTATTCAGACGCTATTTTAAGAGCGCATGCTTGGCCATAATGTAGCGTGTGCACAACGCGCATACACTTTGCTCCTCTCATCTACACAAATGTAGCAGTTCCTATTATTGCAATACATGATTAGAAGGAAAACTATTAACACACGAGGAAAATCATTGTGGTGTCTGAAAATGTAAAAAATTGGCATTTTCTAGTGTACACATTTACCCAAATTATTAAGAATATTTATTTGAACTGATATACATCAACTGCAAGGGAACCCATTCAATCAACATACAAGTCATTTGCGATGCTAATAGTAAAATCAACCATGTCTTTGCGAATTAACCTGGCTCAAGCCACGACTAATTTATGGCAAACTCTACAGCAGAATGGGAGAGGAGAGCTAATTTGACAGACGAGTGAGGCAAGCAAAGTAATCTCGGTCTAATGTTAGACTACATGGCAAAAATATTACCATGCATTCATAACCTCGTGATTCAGTGAGCGTGAGCCCAAAACATCGGAAAGTATGTCTTGTGACATTTCTTTATTTACATTTTGTAAGAAAGACAAATCAATAGCAATCCGCCGGTATAACAGCAATCCGTCATGGAACAAGTGCTCCTGCTCTTAAAGGGAATGTGAGATGATGCTCTCATTGGTTTATTGCACGTTACGCCCAAACCATACCTATGACTAATGAAGCTACTTCAGACCCACCCATTTTAGATTTGCATCGGGCGCAAGAGTCATTTATCCCGCCGGTAAAATAGCAACAGCGCCCAGTACCCTCCCACAATGTCACTTGCATTTCGCATTTGATACTTGCGTTTCAGATCGTTAAAATAGGGCCCATGGTGTCTGTTAAGGTTTTTAACAGCATAAGCGTTTGTTTTCCAGGGAATCCGAAATATAGCCATATCTTCTGCAAAAGCTCGACTGGGTGGTCAATTGACCCTAGATGAGACAAAACCATTCAGTACAAGGAGAACAGTTCTCACCTTCCTCAGCCTTCCATACCACACACCATTGCCACTGTCCCAAAGCCAGACAAAAAAATTGATGTTGAAAAACACAATAGCAGATTCAAGTAAGATGTGTAGCTTTACCCAGCAGGACAAATAAAGCCATAACTCCTATTTTTAAAACTGTAAAAAGGATGTTTGTACCCAGAATAAGATTGGCAATATTTGTTTATTTGTCCAATGCCTAGTAGTGCCGATGTTGTAGCACATGTATGTACAGTAAAAGTGGATACGAGTAAATGTGTATATATTGATGCAACAGTGCAATAACTGGATTTAACCTGGAAGTGAATTGTCCATATTTCTTGCAGAGCATGATGGTGACAATAGAGTGGTCGCGGTTGGTGTTGTCCATGGGGAGGAGGGGGGCAGTGGGCAGATTACTGTTAAAAAGCAGCCTGTGTCTGTACTCAGACAATTTGTAAAGTAGAATATACACAGGGCCGGCGCCACGGGGGGGCGTAAGGGGGCGGGAGAGTCCCAGACCACCATTAATGTTAAGGGAATTTTTATGATAAAATATTATATTTAAAATTCCCATTTGCCAATTGCATTTTCTTCCTAGAGTGAATATTAACAAAAATAAACAAGAATGCTTTATCACAGCTTAATCCATCTGGATCTGATCCCATTTCATCCTCTTACCGGTATTTCAGTCTTCTGACCAGGGCTCGAAATACACGGCGTCCCAAAAATATCTGGAATGGTTCAAAACCAACTATAGGACGTTTACAGGACAATGGCCAGTAAAAAATATCGTGCATAAAACACTGGTACAAACGCACATGTTTCATCACAAGTTTTATGAAGCAGATCATAATTCAGATTCAAAGTTGATAAAGTAGGCTATTAATAATCACAAGCGCAACAATATTTTCATTTCCGCGCAGGAGAACACATTTGAGATTACTATTCTCCCGACGAGCTGCATTCTCAAATGGCCACTTGATCTGAACAGTTTTAGTATTAGGCCTATGAATTGATAAATATTTATCATAATGGTCAAACATTTAAAGACGGAAGATCTGAAGTTGCAAAAATATGACTTGAACTCAAGCTTTTTTTTAAACCGAAAATAAAAGAAATGCAGGTTTAACAAGCATGTCAGGACGTTTTAAAAATAATTCACAATAATCGGATATTGACCATATGGTAATTGCAAGGTGATATAGGCTATGTAATTATTTAGGTTATGTAAATATAAAATCTTAGAAAACCATTTTAATGTTGGTAAAATAGGCATATTATTATTAGAAAGCGAATAACCCGGCTGGTACAGTAGCTCTAGAGAAAACGGTTGTATGATCTATTTGACCTGAGATTAATAGACCTACATAGCCTACTAATTTAAAGGTACAAAATTATTTTAGAACATGATATTCTTGCATTTGAGGCTGTGGAATCTTGTGGCTGGTAACAGCTCACAGCACTTCGTTGTGTAATTTTGTCACGCCATTCCGTGTGGAATGTCAATGTGATGCGTGAGGGCTTTATTGAAGGGCATTTTCAGAGAAATTCAGCAACAGTTTTTTTTTACTGACAGCTGATATAGTTCAGTCAGCATGACATAATAATAATAGTGGACTAATCTACTCACAAAAACGATCTAATTTAGACAATGGTATATAGTAAATATTTTTTTATTCTGAAGTTAGGCAATGGTAAAAAAACAGTAAAATGTTTTTTGTTTTGTTTTAATGTGATTGACGCTTCTGAATTTATGTCCTTACTATTTGTTACAAATACAATTTCTCTTGTGAACTTGCCCCTTTCATATAAATATATTTTAGGGCTTGGTGTTGTTGGTCATTAAAAGTTAATCGTGTGAAATGGTTCAAAACTAAATAGAATAAATTTTCACAAATGCATGATTCTTCTGTTCCCCAAAAGTCAAATCGGAATATATACTGTGTGTGTGTATGTGAGTGGGTGGATTTGTTTTGCACATTTTCTCTTGTGATTTCACCAGAATGAATAGCTCAGTCTCCGCAATGGATTGAAGCGCGCATCCGTGTGAAGACTGCGCGAGCCACAAGACAACACTGTATCCGCGTAATTGTTCGCTGAGCTGTTTTATTTTTTTTGTAGGCTATTGGTAAATCCATGGCCCGAATATGTTTTAAAACGTGGTGGGGACAATATCGACCCTTGCAAAAAGTGGTGGGGACATTTGCATTAGGGGCCCTATCTTACACCCAGCGCAATAGACTTTTTACACAAACGCATGTATCATTCCTATCTTGCACCCGAAGCATATGGTACTTTTCCCTTTACAGACATGCGTCGGTAAATTAGGGAATTCATTTGCGTTCGTTGGGCAGTTCAGCGAAAAGAAGAGGTGTGTTCCGGCGCAAACGTTCCCTGGTGCTATCTTGCAGTTCCCGAAAACAATTCCGCCACTGACCAGGAAAAACCTGGTTAAAAGTCAGTGGCGTATTATTCATATGCTATTTTAAGGGCGCATGCTTAACCATAATGTAGCGTGTGTGCACAATGGGCATACACTTTGCTCCTCTTATCTACACAAATGCAGTTCTTTATTATTGCAATATGTAATTAGAAGGAAAAATATTAACACAGGGAAGTCATTTTGGTGTCCGAAAATGTAAAAAAATAGGTATACATCTAGTGTACACATTTACTCAAATTATTCAGAATGAATTATTTGCACTGATATACATCAACTTCAAGGGAAACCATTCAATCAACATACAAGTAATTTGCAATGGTAATAGTAAAATCACCCATGTTTTTGCGAATTGTATACTCACAACTGATTTATGGCAACTTTGCCATGAGGAATCCCCCCCCCTTGGATGGGTCAACAGCTATCCATTAAAGACGTGGTTAATGATGACACATTTTATGATGCCAGCAAGTGCGCGAAATGCTGTTTAATCGAAAACACACAGAAACACGCAGTGTAGCCTAATTGACCGAACATTTGGCACACTGAAAATGCGCAACAGGTGTATGGATAGAACAGGTACACTACTGAATCGCAGCATTCTTTGTGGCTTGTTGTGTTTTAAGCAACATTTCCATGAATCATGGATTTGTTGATTACATTAATTAGGAAATATTAGAGGACTTCAGGAGACGTGATGTTGAAATGCATGTGTCGTTGCAACTTAACCCAAATGCCCAGAAATACAGAACGGGAGACGAAAGCTTATTTGACACAAGAGTAATCTCGGTCTAATGTTAGACTACATTCCAAGAATTTTACCATGCATTCATAACCTCGTGATTTAGTGAGAGTGAGTCCAAAACATCAGAAAGTAGGCTATGTCTTGTGACATTTCTTTATTTACATTTTGTATAAAGGAAAATCAATAGCAATCCGCCATGGAACAAGTGTGCCTGCTCTTAAAGGGAATGTGAGATGACGCTCTGATTGGTTTATTGCACGTTACACCCAAACCACACCTATGACTAATGAAGCTACTTTAGACCTACCCATTCTAGATTTGCGGGACCCTCCCACAATGTCACTTGCATTTCGCGTCCGATACTTGCGTTTCAGATTGTTAAAATGGGGCCCTATGGGCGGTAATGTGATCGCCCCCTCTCGGTATTTCAGATGCCCCTTAATCACCACTCGGCTGAATATACATAGTGTCCAGGGGCCTCATTTATAAAACTTTGTGGTGGATTTGTGTCAGAAGTGGCGTACAGACTAAATATAGGACGTGCGTACGCAAAGATATTCAGATTTATAAAACTGTGCGCACGCACGTCCTACGCCGTTTTCCCTTTATGAGTCACAATCAACTCTAATATGTGGCGCAGCTTTTGTGGCTACATGTCACACCCATAGTTGTCCATAAATAGTCTGTGAAGTGCCCAAAATTAATATTAATTGATTGAGAAATCATGGCAAAACCAGAGGAAAACCAAAAAAGCTGCTTTACTCAATGTGAAGTAGAAAATATTGTTGGCGAGGTGGAAAAGGGGAGGAAAATGTTGTTTGAAGGGCACAGTGTGCCTATTACTAATGCTGAAAGGCGTTGGAGTGGTAAAAGGTTGCAAACGCTGTGAATGCTGCAGCCTCAAATAATGCCATGGCCGAAATAAAAAGTGGTAAGATCAGTCGATGTCAAAGCGCCTAGCGCTTCATCGCGAAAGTGTGTCTGCCATGGCCCGGGAGGGGGAAAATTTGATACATTAGAGCAACAATATTCTGCATTACTAATTATTTCAACATTGCTGGAATGAAAATGCTTTCAATTAATGAAGGCATTTTCATTCTCATTCGGTGCCCTTATGGCAACATGAGTGCAGTCAATAGCAATGATTACATTTGGGAAACCAGAAATAGCTGCAAATTGTGCTTTTTGTTTTCCTGTTCACCCGCCATGTACGGAAACTTAATGTAACTATGCGACAAGCCTATTATACTGACTAACACGCCTGGCATAACCCAGCTAACGGTTGGCTGAGATATCCCTGACCCGTCAGTCATTTCCATCTGGAAAGTGCCAGTCGCCAGAAATCCTGTTATGAGTGTTATGATAGGCTATTATTATTATTATCTTCTAACAGTGCAAGATCAGCTATTGTGCGTCATTACGCATTGTGATGGCATGGCTTTTTAAGACCATCCATTTTATTACATCTGATAATCTACAGATGTCGGTATTTTATCTAATTGTAAATGGGAAATAGTTCTGCACAAATGGAATTTCTTGCACCTTTCAAAATGGTTAAGACATGCGTCACGATGGAACACATTCAAAAATAAAACGAACTAAATGCATATAAATGAACACTATGTTTCTGTATCTGATTACGACATTTATACTATGAAAACAATATTCTCCAATGGACAATAAAGACTATTAATTATCTATTTATTATCTATCATCATCTATTTATCTATCTATCTGCTCCGCCAGACAGAGACATCAACAAGAATATCAGTTTTAAACATGATTTTGTTATGTTTACCGTATTATTTATGAGGATGAATTACATAACATGCCAATATAATAACAGAATATATTTGATTGTTAATTTTGCAAAAATGTCTTCATTTGCATTTACATTATAATCTTTTTTTATTTTGTTTGTTTTTCACTGCAGGCTGTTAATTGTAAGCATGGCTTTGTGACATTTTTATATTATTAATGAGAGGCAGTATTTCAATTTTGTTTACACAACGCTCTGCAGTTTTAGACAGATCTACAGTACCCTACATGTTTCATCCATCAGCTGGCGGTGTCGCCATTTCTCATTTCACCCATTTTTGTGCGTACGCCTGGGTCAGAGTTGCCGTGAAGGACCGCACATTTTCCCGTCAAGTTTGCGTTTTATAAATTGCGTAGAGAGCGGTGTATGTCTTCTTTTGTGAGTATGCCACCTTTATAAATGAAGCCCCTGGACAAATACTTTATGTTTTTGCATACAATAAAGTAGTCCTTAATCAGAAAGGTACATTTACAATAAGCTAAACAAGTCTCTCGTCATAACTCTTCCGGGGAATCGTGAACTTGTTTGTACCCAGCATTATTTCCATCAGAGAAGGAGTACATTTCACAAATTGCTCCATGACACAAAAAGGTAAAGGAATATGATTGCCTTATTCAAACGTTTCTCCGTCCAGAGCCTATTCACTGAAGAACCTGTGGGCCACCAAATGGTATTGCCTTAAACATGAATAATAAAAATGTTATATTTTCCAGCTGCATGTATTATTACTGCAGGACTGAACAGTAAATAATTAATCCTTCATTGTCATTCATGATATCCCCTCAACAAATTGTATGTCTCTGAACATTTATTTGAACCTGAGATAATAGCTTTGAAATACCAAAAATGGGAGATATACTATTTATTACTTCAAATATCTGCAAATTTCTAGAAAATTGGCATCATGTTCCCAAGACTTAGTGAGGCAGAAGATGATGTATAGTGAAAAAAGATTGGCTCCTCTCCCTAACGGCAACTACAAGTGCAATGCCTGCAATAGAACCTTTTAACGTACATCCTTTAAACATCCCAAAACAGGAAAACACATCCCTATAAAATGTGTAATCACGTGCTCTATGATGGCTGTCATTTATTGGTTAATGTGTCCTTGTGGCAAGCACTACATGGGTAAAACAAAAAGAGACTTAAAGGTTCGGATCTCAGAACATCGTAGTACCATTAGGTATAAAAATGTGACGTACCCGGTCACTGCTCATTTCACTGAGTGTAATGATAGGGCTCAGGCTGAAAATAAAATCCAGTATATTTATTATAATCCCAGAGATTAAACAAAGTAAACCCCCAGCAGTATACAAATAAATCCAGAATATATATAACAGAGCCAGGCAGGTGGCAGGAGCTCAGATTCTCAGACATGCAGGGACTCTGCAGACACAAGGTTCTCAAGACAGGCAGGGTCGGTACACAAGGAAGGTTCTCAGAATAAACAGGGTTCTGCAACTGGCAAAACAGAGAAAATCAGGTGAAGGTACAAAGGGTAATCCAAAACTCACAGGGTCAATATCACTGTAGGGTGCCTTTTACCCTCACAATACTCACAAATTTTTATTTTTATTTACCATTCGCCCTATGTTATGTCATAAATAGTAGTCACTCAAGTACTATAATAAATATATTATATGAGCTCCCACACATTTTTTGAGATAATTATGGGCCATTTGTTTTCAGAACACAATTTGACCTTTCAGTTGACCCTTGCCTGAATGTATTCCAGTGTGGTGCTATTTAATTTTACATGAACTAAAAAGCTTTTCCTGGTGAAAATGTGTGTGAATGCTGAATAGTTAAATTGCTAAAGCTAAACTGGATTGATAGCTTAAATGTGTTGAAGTAGTCAGAATAATTGGACAGGTGGGAATGTTTTAATAATTGGACAAGTAGTAAAAATTATATAAGTAGAAGTATTAGTACAACCCGAATTCCAGAAATGTTTGGATGTTTTTTGTATTTGAATAAAATGAATGTTTAAACTGAGAAATCTTACAGTTTTATCCACTAAAAATCTAATTTTAAAAAAATGACACGGGGCAAACAAATGGCTCAAAAAGCAAGAAATTTGGAAAGGAATCAGCTGGGAGAATATCTAGCAACAAACTAATTCAATTGATATCAGATCTGTAACATGATTAGCTATAAAAGGGATGTCTTAGAGAAGCAGAGTCTCTCAGAATTAAAGATGGTCAGAGGCTCTCCAATCTGTGAGTGTATAAAAAGATTGTGAAATACTTGAAAAACAATGTACATCAACTTTAAATTGCAAAGGCTTTGCAAATCTCATCATCTACATTGCATAACATCTTCAAAAGATTCAGTGAAACTGGAGAAATCACTGTTCGTAAGGGACAAGGTTGAAGACGTTTATTGGAAGCCCATGGTCTTTGGGCCCTCAGATGAAACTGCATCACTCATCGGCATGATAGTGTCAATGACATTACAAAATGGGCCCAGGAAATACTTCCAGAAAACCACTGTCAGTAAACACAATTTGGCGTGCCATCTGCAGATGCGAACTAAAGCTCTAGCATGCCAAAAGGAAGCCATATGTGAACATGGTCCAGAAGTGCCGTTGTGTCCTGTGGGCCAAGGCTAATTTAAAATGGCCAATTTCAAAGTGGAAAGGTGTTCTATGGTCCGACAAGTTCAAATTTGACATTCTTGTTGGAAAACACTGACACACTGTCCTCCGGGCTAAAGAGGAGGGAAACCTTGCATCGTGTTATCAGTGTTCAGTTCAAAAGCCAGCATTTCTGATGGTATGGGGGTACATAGTGCATACAGTATGGGCAGCTTTCATGTTTTGGAAAGCACTATGAATGCTGAAAGGTATAGATGTTTTAGAGAAACATATGCTCCCCTCCAGATGATATCTATTGCAGGGAAGGCCTTGTGTATTTCAGCAGGACAATGCAAAACCACATACTCTACCTAATACAATAGCATGGCTTTGTTGTAGAAGAGTCTGGGTGCTGAATTGGCCTGCCTGCAGTCCAGATCTTTCAGCTATGGAGAGCAGTTGGCGCATCATTAAACAAAAAATAAGTCAAAGACAACCATGAACTCTCCTGCTGCTGGAAACATATATTAAGGCAAGAATGGGACCAAATTCCAACACCAAAACTCCAGAGACTTATAACCTCGATGCCCAGACTTCAAACTGTTGGTAAAAATGCCCCCTCTTTTTGGTTAACTTTTTTGAGACCTGTAGCAGGAATCAAATTTAAAATGAGCTCAAGTTTTTTAAATTTCTCAGTTTAAACATTTGTTCTGTTATCTATGTTCTATTGTGAATGAAATATTTGCTCATGTGAATTGAAAGTCTTTCAGTTTTCATTTTATTCAAACTTAAAAAACATCCCAACTTTTCCGGAATTCGGGTTGTAGTAGTAGCAGTACCTATAGTATTAGTATTAGTAGTAGTAGTATTATTAGTAGTGGTATTATTAATAGTAGTAGCAGTAGTGGCAGCAGTAGTACTGTAGTAGTAGTAGTAGTTTTAATAGCAGTAGTAGTATTATTAATGCCGATAACTTTACTATAAATTGCAATATTAACTACAAATGAATGCTATGTCCACCCTGTCATGTGTGGCCACCCTATCGAGTCTGTGGACGACAGGGTGGACATTTTGGAACAACGACAGGGTGGACATTTTGAGCTTCAAATAGCCAATTAGCTTACAACAAACTGTGACTAGCTAAATAGTTAGTCTAGTTGTTGAAGAGATTTTGGTATATTTAAACGTACATATTTTGAAAATATTGTATTTTATTCACTTCCAGTATATTTTATGCTGACAGGGTGGACATGTTAAGCTTAGGCAAAACAATTAAACAAACCTATATGAAGGAAGTTTATCAGTTGGAAAGTCAGCAGCTACTCACCTCAGCAGTAGAAATTCTTACCACTGAAGAGATAATAAAAATCTGTTGACCTGATGTCCTTAATGGAGATGTCCTTTTCTTAAAAAGGAGGATTCCGCAATACGACAGGGTGGACAACCATTCAAGGGACATGGACAAACTCTTGTTTTTTATAAAATAAAAAAATAGTTTTATTACAAAACTATCAATACACTCCAATTTGAGTAATATCTTATAAACTAAAATTTTTTTTTTATGATTTGACTATTTTACATTCATTCAAATTTTAATGAGCAGTGCCAGGGACATAGCAAAATAACATACATTTTCAAGATTTTCTTTAGTTTTGTATAAGAGGATGTATCTAAAAGAGAAGTAATGCTTCTGTTATGAATAAAATACTTAGTATAATATAACAAAAATAAATTAGTTATTTATGTTCAGGACACCAAAAGGCACCCTACAGTGATATTGACCCCACAATACTCAAAGGTATTAGCACAAGGTCAGACCAGGAATCAATAAACCATAAAGACCCTCAGTATGTAGGGTGTGTACTTACAATACCTTGCACTGAAGGAATGTTTGCTAAAAAACGTAATTCTATCATTCCATGATGCATGATGGAGATTACTGAACAACTAAACTAGACATACTGGGGAACTATTTAACAAGTTTCTGCTATGGTTTTATTTAGAATTTTCAAATTATGCTACTTTGAAAAAGTAAAAAAGAGTAAAGGATTTTTTTGGCTTATTAAGCAAAATTAAAAATAGGCAAGGCAACTATAGTAGGGCTGAAAAAGATTCCCTGAGTAAGTCAAAAAAGTTGTCAAACTGTAATAAAAACTTTTCCAGAAATAGTTTTTAGGAACACCTGCAGTTCCTCCACAACCCTCTAGTGGCTTACACCTTTTCCCCTCATTTATGTATAAGTGATTTGTTTCCCCTAAAAATACTCTTAAGTATCCAAGCTGATCAGTTGTGGTGTACGCTATATCAATTAGTTTACAATTTATAGACTATTCTCATTTTAAGCCGAGCTGTGTAGACGAGAACGATGTATGAATATTCCATAAACTGAAAATGTGCAGCGCGCATTGGAACAGCCTGCGCCAATCAGAGTGTCATGTCAAGAGAAGTGACTGAACCTAGTACATAGTCCATCTCTTCAGCAGGGAGATGATAGTGTAGCTGTTTCTCAATTTCAAGGATCCTTCTTTGGTAGGACTAGTCCTTCCAAGTCAGGTCCTTCAGAGGCTAGGCGAGACTCCTCCTTAGCATTCGGAGTACACGTAAATGGAACAGGCTAGCAAGTGCTTGTCATTGCATCATTTAAGCCGCATCGTCTTCAAAATAAGCCTAAGTAATTGAGGGGGGGAGAGAAATAAAAAGCCGATTACACAGCTATCACTTCTAAACATTAAATAGTTTGCTTCTCACCGATATCCGTTCCTGTTAGTCCCTGTTAAAAAAGACAAGAAAGCTATAACGCTGTGAATGGTATAATTTTAACATTAAAATTATACGTTTTTATTTTTTTATTTAACGAGCCGGCAACGCCGCGCGCATAGGATTGTGGGTGATTTGGGAGTGTGAAGGATACACATATGCATCCTTGACCGTCTATGGGAAATTCTCCAAACAAAGGACTCAGTCCTTGGTTGAAATTCGGAGGATCCTCGACATTGGAACAGTCCTTCGGCGGACTTTGATGACGTAGCATCCTCGAAATTCTGGCTTGACATTGAGAAACACATTAGTATGTCAGCGACCGGAATCGGCCATGAAGGTAGTATCATAGAGTCTCTAATAAGGAAAGAAGTGCCACTCTCAGAAATATGCCGGCTTCTGAACTGGTTGCAGTTCTACTCTAGTTCCATATGGGGGCGGTCGCAGGCGAGTGCAAAATGAATGGAGGTCTATGGAGCTATACCCCGCAAAATCCACTTTTCTCAAAGTATAATTTTTTGTCTAGTAGTTTGAATGTTGCATTGGAAAGGGGAGGCCAAGAAAATACACATTGCTGGCTGTTAGATTTTTTTAAAGTCACTTTTTACTTCTAAAAAACCCTTTTAAAATGTTGATAACGTCATATAGGGATACTGCTTTACGGCAAGCTTACCTATTTTTTAATCAGTTAGGCTTCGCCAAAAGAAAAGTCGTTTTTCTACAATTTCGTACGCTATTTCAACACTAAAGTCACTTCTGAGAACATTTGATGCGAGAAATCAATTGTGTAGATTTCAAATATTGGCATTTTAACGAAAATCTATGGCGAATCGAAAATGTGCTCAAATGTTTTCGGAAGTGAGAATCTCCATAAGCATAAGCGGTTGTAAGTTAGCTAGCGAGCCAACCCTGTTTTATACCTTAACATTTATATCTACTTGATCACATTTGTTTGCTACTATTTTTAAAGTTAAGTTCTGATTTATGTCAACTTTAAGATGATGTACGTACATAGTCAGAGACAAACGCTAAAATAACAATTGCCGTTCTGAAAAAGCCTGGCTGTTATCATCAATAATTGTCGGTATGTTTGGGTACTGCAGACAGTGTCTGTGCGGGGGTATTATTGCAGTAGTATCTGTCTGCAGCATGCAAGACTTCAAGTTACGCCTGCTAGACTTCAAGTTACGCCTTCTAGACTTCAAGTTACGCCTGCTAGACTTCCAAGTTACGCCCCTTCAAGTTATGCCTAGTTCCAAAATGACCGCAAGAACAGTAAATAGCGTAGACATAACACATGTGACATGGAGTTAACAGCAAGGTTTCTGAGTGGTTAAGTTTAGGGTAAGGGTTTGGGTAAGGCTTAGATCGAATTAACAGCAAGGTTTCTGAGTGGTTAAGGTTAGGGTAAGGGTTTGGGTAAGGCTTAGATCGAATTTACATCAAGGATTTGGACAACTTTACCTTATTCAAGTTACGCCTCGCTCTTGCAGTCTGCAGACAGACCCGTCTCTATTATTGCGCAATACCAGCAAGATCACATTGTCTCAAAACTGTCAGCAGCGTTTTGTGTGCTTGTCACCTTGTGAGTTCATTTGTCCAAGAACAACTAGCAAGAGCGTTCTCCCCAAGTACACAAGTTCGTTCTTTGCATTCTTGGTTTTGAGAAACAGCCTCTGTCTAATAAGTAAACAGGCTCTGGCTTCTATGGAGGACCGAGTCTGCCAAAATAAGAAATAAATAAATAAATAAATAAATATATGCATCAATAAAAATATTTATACATAAAAATATACATAAAAATAGAAAACTATAAAATTATACATTTATTAATCAATATTATTTCCCTATTTATTTATTTGTGTGATTATTTATTTAAGTTTTTATACATTTTTATATTAATTTATTTCCATATTCTTTTATTTCTGTATTTATTTATTTCTGTATATATTTATTTCTGTATTTCCAGATCCTTAAGCTAATGAGGAGGCTGTCAATCAAAGCATGTCACGGTGTCACCTTTTTCCCATTGGTTGATCGGTATTAGAGTGTGAAGATCGATTTTACATGCCTAGATTACTACGTACCTAGGCGTCATATTTCGATATACAATTCCGTTAATGCCGGAGCAGTCGGACGCCCTTCTCGTTGTAGCCTATCCATTTAATAAAAGAATAGAACCGCCAGTGCAATGTTCCGTTGACACGCACACAAACACACCAAGTCACCCACACACACACAGAAACTAAGTTCGCCGGAGCGAGAGAGCAGCTACGGTAGTTAACGGAGCACAACAGGTGACACCGAAGCCACAAAACGCAACTAATCGGCACAGTTAAATGGATTTTCTGTTTGTGACATTGCATCTCTTTTTGGGGTTGGTGAAAAAATAATTTATCTTACAAACCAACCCCGTGTTGTACCCTTG
>JACXGM010002165.1:6318-21917 GCA_016801145.1 Umbra pygmaea
TTGCGCAAGTCAAAATCACACAGATTTAGCAGGTGAAGTCGCGCAGAGTGTCGTCTAGAGTTGATTTCAACTCCTCCCACCTCCTCCCTTTCGTTGTTTGTGGCCATTCTTTCTTTCCAGTTCGAGAGCCTAAAGAATCTCTGTCTGATATTCAGAAATGCTCCTGCTTGCAGCAGAGAGTGAGGAAGATATTCTAAACTCAGAATTGGTGAGCACAATCCATTCAGCAGGGAGTTTACTAACCAAATGTTATGAAGTACGTTAATCACATATTACAATAATAGACAATGTCGCCAACAGAATAATAGAGGAGTATATGTAGCATATTACAACTGATGTAATCTGTTCATATTCATATCATAATGTGTACATATGTTAAGCTAGCTAAATAATACAAGTAATAATATAGCTCATAGGGTTTGTGTCACATTTTACTGTAGTCAAATGTAATGATGGGCATAACTTCAAAGGTTTACTTTATGAAGACTAACTCATTTGCCTTTTGTCTGAAAAGGGTTCATTTGTTTTCATGTGTGCTTGAAACATTTAATTCAGCTCTATTACAGAAAACAATATGATGCCATCATGAGATAGAATTAAGCAGTAGAACAAAATGATTCATTAAATTCTTTAAATAATCTTTTACAAGATAGAATTGACTTTGAATGAAGTCGGTTCAATCTAAAAAAAAATAGCTTACATGTAGTAAGCTACTTTTCCCATTTTTTTGTAGCTTAGCTTGCAACATTTTCCTGGGGGGAGCTTTAGTGTAGTGAAGCTTCATTTAGTGTAGAATAACTATTAGCTTAGCTTACTACATTTTACAAGTAGCTTGCCCAACACTGACTTCAATTGTAAAAATTGCGAGCCTGGCATATTGCATTTATTATTATTAGCACTCCATGTTCAAAGATTTACTAGCTGTCAGTTCATTTCTTATAAACCGCTGCCATCCCTTAGTTGTAACTCTAAAAGTATAAGGAACTTGAGCACACACATATTTGAGCACACACAGAGACCTGCCGACAGGAATCCCCAGGCCCGGGACACAATTATACATTTATGGCCGCCCGGTAAAAAAAAAAGACTGTGCAAAAACTAAATTTGGGACCTCCTCAGGACTGGGCCTGGGACAACAATCCCAGTTTTCCCAACCTGTCAGTGTCCCGCACACATACATACATGTAGATTCCTTCAAATGTTATGGGGAAGATTAAAAAAGAGAAACTTTACCTGTGAATTCTCACAGAATCACAATTTAATTAATATTTTGCTACTCAGTCAGAATCTTATTAACCTGGAGTCCCAGTCTCTGTCACAATAATCATATATGTGATGTTTTAGGCCTATTGGCAGACATCTATTTAAAATGTAGGCAATGGCACATAAAGAACCTTTTTTACATGTCCACGGAAGTTTCTCAGCTTACACTCTTGTAACATTTGTGTGGTCCAGGTAGCTTTGCATAAAACATGGTTGTCATTCGCAAGGCTACTTTTAATTTTATACTTTAAGTAAATTGCGAAGCCTGTACTTTGTTACTTTTACTTGAGTGAAGAAGTTAAATCAGTACTTCTACTTTTACCAGAGTATTTTTAACACAAGTATCTGTACTTCTACTTGAGTATGGGAATTGAGTACTTTTGCCATCTCTGCCAGCAACCTGAACTTGGATATTAGTTTTTTCTTTCAAAACAATAGCGCTCATTTTAATTCATTGCAATAATCATTGTTAATTCATTTCACAGCCCGTGAATTGTAACCTAATGCAATTGTATTGTGTGTAAAGAAACAATAAGAGCAGGTGATAACAAAAATAATAATTTAACATGTTTTATTATTAAAAGTAACAAATATGTTGTACACACAATTTGATTGAATATATTGTCAGTGTCTCATGTGAAAACTATATTACATTTGAAAAACTTTCACTAAAGTCTGTTTTATTCCAACAAAATACTAATTTTAGTAAAACATGAACATGGACAGTACCTATGCAATGAATTAACAATGATTATTGCAATGAACCACAAGCACTATTATTTTGAAACCGAAAATCCGAGTTCCTGTTGCCAGGTGAATGTTCTTGCCTACTGTACAGCTTGGGCCAGTGCTGCCATTACATGTCCTCGAGAATAGGCATGATCTTACATCTTCAACAGACTTTGAAATGTGCCAGCAGTCGTGAGTAATCTCCCCTTGGAATTCTTCACGGTGCCACTAGTGTAAAAGCACGAAAGGCATAGCTTGAATTTCCAGGTATGCCCCTCTTTGGCTAATGTATTTTAAAGATGGAGGTGTAACATGGCTGCCGCAATTCGAGCGGCAACATTGTATGTATTGTGAATGGAAGATTTTACGCTTACGAAAACACTTTGATTAGTTGGTGGAAGTAATTACACATGAATGAGCACATATTTTTGAAAAGATGTCTTTGCTATAAATCAACAAAAAAAACACAATATAGCTTTAACACAGATTGTAAACACAATAATGGGCTAATGTTTTACAGCCCAAATGCCATAGCATCATCATCCGTTCATCTTCGTGTTAAGTGAGTGACAGGTGTAGTGGCACACCCCCTTAAATTTGCTGCTCGTTTGGGAAAACTATTTTCAGCCCACAATACAGTAAATGGGCAATTTTTTATAGCCCATATGCTGTAGCGTCAGCATCAATTCAATTTGTTTTTGTGTTATGTGAGTGATAGGTGTGGTGCACACCCCATTCATTTACTGCTGCTTTGGGCCAAATTAATTCAACTCACAGGCTACTGGATTAACCAATCACAGCGGATGTACAGACCATTCAGTCAGGTGCTAGTGGCTGTTGTGTGAGAGTGGAGAGATGGTGGACGTTAGCATGAAGAAAGTGGTGGATTATTTGCTTTCTCATCCATTTTCTTCATTGTCTTTGGAGGAAAAAAATATATAAAGCGACTTGGATCACACCATCTAATCGTTCAAATAACACAAAGGACAAAACATTTTTTTGTGTTACTTGGTTTGAAAGAAAGGACTGGCTAACGTAAATGCAGGTGTAGCCAAGAAGTCACTATTCTGGTTCAAATGCTTGCTTTATGAAGGGACATGACTTGGATCAAACAAGAAATTGTGGATTTATGACATTATCCCAAACAATTAGGAAACAATAATGTAGCACATGTCACATTGGAAGTAGCGTAACGCTATCAATATTGGGAAAATTTAACATATGCTATGGGACAGGATAGGTCTATTGAGCTGTACTTCATCCAAAAATCCCTAGACTTCAATAATGTGGTGATTAACCCGTTTGCGTCCCAGAAAGGATGTTGATGTGCGCTTCTCTTCAGATAAGGTAGGCCCAAGCCTAGAAACCTCTTAAAAGTACATCACACATATTTCCTTTCGCATTCCTGTCTACATATTGACTGTCTCTCTTATATAATGACTGTAAGGTCCCTTCGTAAATGGTACCTTGCGGCTTAGTATGATACGCCGCAGCAACGTTAGACGCGCTCCATTGGTTGTGTTTGTTTCCAATAGATACCACGGTCAGTCGTTAGAATGATCAGATGATTTATTGTAGCAACTTTTGACAAACGAAAAATATTCCCAACATCACAGAACACAGCCAAAACAGTTCATTCACGTGAGCGGTCAAAAACTGTATACTGCCGCCATCCAAGCCAAACGGGCTTATCCTCTGATTTCATTGATAAGGCCACCTGTAGCAAAAAGGGCGTGTCCAACACCCTATACATATATCCATTTATACATGTATTCCATGCATTGTGGTACCATTAATACGACAACCTAATGTTGCGTTCAATATCATTGGCTCTGGCAATTTGCCATTATTTTAGGATTACCTTAAAACTAATGGCAAAACATTAGACAGTAATTGGCTGCTCAGAAACATGTAGTCATTTTGTCTTCCTGTACAGTGAATACATACCAACATGTGCTTTCACATGTAGATTCATAAAGATTCCCACACATTATGCCACAACCCATCAAACACGTTTAAACACTACCGCAGTACACTTATGGCTCCAACAATGACCACAATGTTTACTGTACCAATTTGTTTTATTCGGGACATGTCGTTTGAAACAATGTGTTGCAAAACAGTTGTGATAAAAAACTGGTGCAGTATCTATTGGCAGTCATTACAGTTGGAACACGTTTTGTAGTGCATCCCTAGGTGGCCCCTTCTCTGACATTGTAGGCTATGATAGAGCATTCTGTACTAACATGTAGCCCATCATTTCAGCATTCTTGCACATGAGAAAGACAGATTTTTTGTCATCAGGCCATTCTTGTGGGTACTTTTCTATAGTGTTGTTGTAGACCACTTGCTGTAACAAGATATATAGTGTTGTTGTAGACCACTTGCTGTAACAAGATATATAGTGTTGTTGTTTTTGTAACTTAGTATCTCGGGTGTGATGCTGCTGTTGATGCAATGTGAACCTTTGACGGATGTATAATGTATTCAGCCCACCCACCCAATATCACCACCAGTCATCACTGAGGCTAGCTATCACTATTTTATTACACTAGCCTACTATTTTTTGGGTGTTTTAATTGTGAGGTATTAATAAACATCAAGCAATTCTGCATTTGGTCTGGTTCTTTATGCTTTCAAAAGAAATAAATAGTATATCCTCTTCTGTAATAAAGATCCACCTAATTGGATCTATGTGGTGGATTTGAAATAAAGGATGATAGCAACTCCAAAAACCAAATAGGTGAAATCCTATGTTAATAAAAAGGTGGACTGGACACTGTTTTGGATTGCACTAAGAAAATGTATACTTTTGCTCTCGTACATTTTCCTAAACACCTTCGTTTACTTCGTATTTCACTGTGACATTGTTAATTAAATGCTGAAGCCCGCCATGCCATTTTGAGCAAATCATCAACAAATACATAATTATTATACAATATTATTTGTTCTACTCTATGTTTTAGGACATCCTGCTGTGGAAAATATTATGTGTAAAAAAATCACAACGCATGACAAAAATCAAGCAATGTTGAGTTGCAGAGCTGCCAGGAGACTCCCTTCATAATATAGTCACATTAAAAATAATAAAAAACAAAAGGCCATGAAAAAGTGTATATATACAGTAGTTACACCAGTGATTAACGTTATGACATGAATGTTTGTTAATATACATAAAACGAGCAGTAGGCTATAACTCAAAAGAAATGTAGGCTTCTTCCTGGGACACCAGACAGGGACGGCGCTTATGAAACAAAGCTACATGACTGAACTAATGATAGCCAATCTACCGAATGTCATGAGACTTTATCAGACATCCCAAACTGCAAACAAACACTGCTTTCCGAAACATCATCAAAGTCTTTGTACATTGTGTAATTTACTGAGAACCATATGACATAACAATTGTCAATGCTAAACAAAATCACAGATTGTGGGCTGGATTCAAACTCACACCAGAAAAGTAAACAAAAATTAAAAACACAGGCTGTTCCAACTTGCGTGAATTTCATCACGGCAACTCATAATGTGACTCAGTAGTGTGTATGGCCTCCACGTGCCTGTATGCACTCCCGACTCCGTCTGGGCATTCTCCTGATGAGACAATGGATACTGTCCTGGGGGATCTCCTCCCAGTCCTGGATCAGGGCATCAATGAGCTCCTGGACAGTTTGTGGCGCAACTTTATCAGATGATGCACTGATAATAATGTCACAGAGGTTTTTATTTGGATTCAGGTCTGGAGAACCTGAGGGCCAGTCCATGGCATCAATGCCTTCATGCAGGAACCGCCTACACTCTGTGGCAAGATGAGGTTGGTCATTGTCCTGCACCAGGAGAAACCCAGGGCCCACTGCACAGTGTAAAGTCTGACGATGTGTCTCAGTGTGAACCTGCTTTCATCTGGGAAGAGAACGGGACCTGTGGACCTGCAAATTTTGGTGTTATCAAGCTGCATGGTTCTGGGCAGTCTGGCCAGAAACGTACACACCAGATATTTTGTGGGGCTCTGGCAGTTCTCTTCCTGTTCTTCCTCACACAAAGGAGCATATATTAGTCCTGTTGTTGGGTTGATGCCCTTCTACAGCCATGTCCAGCTCTCCTTGTGTAACGGCCCATCCCCTGTTATCTCCTCCATGCTCTTGAGACTGTACTGGGAGACTATTTGTGCAACCTGAATGGTCTGCAGGTAGCGCTCCATGTCAAATTCAAAACGTAAGATGAATCAGTCAGGGATAAGGGCAACAATATGTGGCCACCACCTGCAAAACCAATCCCTTTGTGGGGGTTGTCTTGCTGTTGCCTCCAGTGCACCTGTTGTCACTTTCATTTGCACCAAAGCAGGTGACATTGATTCACAATCACCTATGCTTCCTAACTGGACAGATTGATTACCCTGATGTTTAATTGACTTGGTGTTATACTGTTATGATTGTGTGTTCCCCTATTTTCTTTAAGGAGTGTAATACATGATTTATGTGTGAATAAATCACACATTTCTGAAGACATTAAACCCGAAACTATAGCTGCCACACAGTTATATGACTTATCTTCCAACATGTTAGTGTCAATAGAAAATTATGGGCAACCCGGCTGACAGTATCTGTCGCTGGTTCTCTAAAAGTTGATTGTATTACACATCATTTGCAAGGTAATTTCATGAGCTTTCATAACCACTTGTCAAACAGAGTTTGAAATGTATTAGAATTACCATTTAAAAGCCAGTTTTACAGATACTGATGCTATAAGTCATGTGGACATTAGTTGAAAGTGTGTATGGTTGATCAAATGAAGCTGAGATATCTCTAATGTATGATTAAAGTGAGCAGTACCTTCTATACTGACATTGTTTGCCAAATCGTTATGGGAATAGTTAATAGGATGCATTGTTTTCACACATTTCTTAACTGGAGGGAAATACAGCTTCACAAAAATCACTATCATGTCTGTTTAAGTGAGCTTTACTGCCCAAATGTGGTGCACTCGCTTCTGGACTGAGACTCTTGATTGATTCTTGGCTGTGTTGAAAGTAAACATGCTGTACTAGCATTCGGTTCTGCTTTCACCTCTTCTCAATGCCTATTTAAGGATGTTTGTGATATCTTAGTGTCAAGTGAAACAACCACCTAATTTCTCAGTGAAGCCATCTGACACTGTGTGTGTGTGTGTGACTGATAATGTTAATAGGAACTTAAGGAGAACTTAGGTCCTGAAGTAGCGCTATCTATGGGTTTTCCCAAACCACTTTCCCCAGGTCTGAATGTGTGAAATTACATGACGGTTGCTGGGGTGACCACAAGCTAACATTGATCCCAGTGTTGGTAATTAGCCTGGTCGGGAGAAAGATCTGACACCTTTTTTCACACAGTGTTTTAATGATGCATCCCTCCTTAGCAGAGAAAGAACTAGAGTGAGAGATATTAACTCACAGAGGAAGATCAAGAGAAAGGCCTTCCCAGTTCATTTTTAAGTGGGCGTGATGAGCGCTTGTGAAGCCGTAAATCTGTACTTAAATTAAATCCACACAATTAAAATGCCTTATTAGTCAGAGATAGCTGAGTGTTGTCCCCCTGTGGGGCTCCGCCTTCATCTCACACTGCAGTGGCCAGCTAGCTAACTCCATCTTCAGCCAACCTGAAGGATCCTCACAGAGGATTCGGGGCTAGCCTTAATTAACCCCACTTCATTGTTCAACTGGCCATACACTGGGTGAACTCTAGGCACCGCTGTGAGCTGGGATTACCCCAGTTTGGGCTTGCTTATCGGAGGGGTGCAGATATACATTTCAGTGGGCGATGCCAGAAGCTGAATCTCCTGTTCATCTCCGCACATGGTTTACAACACTGTCAAATGCCTAATACTCTGTTTCTCATTTTCTGTCTTTGCGAGACTGCAGGACCTCCAGCATAAAGTACGTTCATGCCATCCATGGTGCATTTAACCGCAATCATTCTCACCAATTTTTTCTCCATCTGCCTTCTCCCCAAACCTCCGTTTTATTTCTCTCTATATCCATCCATCTGGATAGCACCCTTATCAGACAGTAAGTCACACGCCCACACACAGACGTGCTGCAGATGCATCTTCAACTATCTGATTCAAAACCCGACCAAACATTTCACACTCACAGTCTTCCATGGCAGAACTTATTCAGAGAACAATGTAGATTTAGGAGGATGTATTGGGTAGCAGAACAAGACTGCCTAAACCCTGAGGAGAATGACAGCAATTATCAGCAAATATTTTGTTAGTACTGAAGAGAGACGTGCCACTGAGGGAAATTTGCCAAGTAATGACTAATTCTAATACACCTGGAGCTAAAGCTAGCTTCCCACTGGGGTAATCGAGTCTACAGTAAGGAAAGGAAGACATCCGTGAGGCAAACAACTTCAATTAGCACACTGGTTGTAATGAAAGTGGGGGTCTTTGAACCGGGACACAGGGATTGATTTCATTGGCAGCATTCTTAGACAGAGTAGTCCAGGCTTGCCATTTGAGATGGCTGGCCTGGCCCTTGCTTTAAGGGATTGGTAGGTGTGGATGACCTTGTGAAGTTTTACTTGTCAGCGCTGGGTGGTCCCAGAGACTGCATGTTGGGTGAAAATGGTAGGCATGTAGAGTGAAATTATAGTGGAGTTAGGACAGACTCAGTAATGGTCAATTGGCTGCTACAGTAGCTGTCCTTTGATGACCTGTTAAGGGAGATTACAGCTGGACATGGTGACACTCCCAGGGCACATTCAAACCAAATCAAACCCACAGGCAAAACAGAGCAAAGATTGCCATAGCAACTCATGTGTCACCTGTACACAGATGGTGATAACAATCGTGCTTATCTTCAAGGCCAGACTATAACATTATTTCGCTGATGCCCCCAAGGTTTTCATATCTGTAACTCAAGATAATTGTGTTCCCTTGTCTTCCCATCATAGTCACCCGTTGATTTGATCAAATTACCCGGCAATGTGGACTTGCTTGTCGATGCAGTTGGAAAATCATTGAAAGGGAATAATATTAGAAAGTGACACTGTCCTCGCATCTATGTGAACCAAATGGAAAGTCATGCCTTTGGTTACCTAGCATCTCTTCTCATTTCTCAGCAAACTGAGATGCATTCTACAGGCTGCCTATAGTCAGATTCACACTTTTATGTAAAAAATAAATGAGAAGCTCCTTTAGGTAAAGCTGTTTGGAGGCTCAGCTCCCTGATGGCATTGCCTTTAGCTCAGATATTTTATCACCACACATCCCAGCCTCCTTACCTTCTGCCAGGCAGATTAGTGCTTTTATCAATAAGCAGCTTAGCGCCAAAACGTCCCTCAATAATGTGCCATGGTATTTCCTCTCCTGCTGCTTTAACTCCTAGGCTTCTCACTCTTCACTGTCTCCCCCATGGTCTTGCTTTTCTTTTGCCCCCCTTTCACTTATCTCTCCCTCTCCCACATCTCTCTCTCTCTCTCTCTCTCTCTCTCTCTCTCTCTCTCTCTCTCACACACACACACACACACACACACACATTGTCCTTTCTCTTGCTCTCCTGTCTTTCACTAATTTTCTTTTCTTTCTCTCCTCCTGACTTTCTCCACCTTTCCTGTTGTCTGTTACTTGGAGCAGTGTGAAATCAGCCTGTGTGTATTTGGGGGTTGGCTAATTGTCAAAGGAGAATTATTTTCTTAAAGCCAGATAACTATCATGTTTATTTAGTTTATTCAGTCAAAGAACATGCTACAACCCAGTGGAAAAAAAGTGAAAAGGATTAAAAAATATATATATATATTGGTTGCCAGGACCCTCAGAATGTGAAATTAACTATATGCTTAGGTGCTGATATGGTATGCATCCCAGTTTTCATAATTACGTACAGTATACAGTACTATTGAATGGAATACAATACAGTGATTCTATTGATGCAGATAGCCTAGAGGTTAGCAAGGCATAAAATTAACTTTTTGGTTCACCAGCCACTGTGGCAGCTGGATTAAACAATCCTTAAAAAAATAAAGAATCCTACCACTCACTAGACTTTTTCCAGCCAAACACCATCCCTTACCCATTTTAGAAGACAATGTGAAAGTGAGTGTGCTCTGCAACGGTTCCCAAAGACCAAATACATATGGAGTATATTGCTTTATGTCCAGTACATTGACTGAGTCTAAGTAAAAATATTTCACAGATGAGATTAACATATTTAGCTGCCCCTTTAAAGGCTGGATGTTACTATGGTAACAGTGACAATAAATGAGGTAAAAAGATTAATGGAACTCAGCACAAACAACAAAAAATATAATGGCATTGTTTGTTGGACAGATGGACATGGCTAAAAGGGATACACCTCATGTCAAAGTGAATACTCTCAAACCGGCTTTTGACTTTTTGCCAAAAATAGCTACTGTAGTACCTAGTCAGTTAGACTTTTCATCCAACTGCTAGCTAAGTTAGCTAGCCAAGTGCTATTGAAGCGTGTAAGTTGTGTGCAGTGCCGGCCCGAGCCTTTTGGGGGCCCTAAGCAGAATTTGATTTGGGGGCCCCCTCCTACCATGCCGATTCACCTGTGCACTCGATTGGGGGCCCCCTGGTGGCTAGGGGGCTCCAAGCAGCCGCTTAGTTCGCTTATGCCTGGGGCCGGGCCTGGTTGTGTGGATGGCAAAACTAAATCGGAGCTAGTTAAAAAGCATGTCAAAGAATGTTGTGATTATTATGATATGTAAGCAGCAGGGATGGAAATTAACTTTTTTTACCCACCAGCCACAGTGACTTCCAACTGTAAAAGTTGAACATCCAACTGTAGGCTATTTCACATTTAGAGAGGTGTAAATCCTTTTTGTTCTAACGCCTAACCCTAGCCACAAGAATTGTAAAATCTGAATTTTTCTTTTACATTTCCAATTTCATCTAATGATCTGTTTTCCTGGGAAAATAAAGTCTGGAAATGCTAATAAAATTGTCCAAGCATTGGCTTTATTTGATCCCATCAAAGCTACTAGTATTTGTTTCTTCAGCAATGGAACCAAACATAATACAACATTAACTAAATAAAAATGATTATGTTAAAATTAGACAGCTGGTTAACAAGTGATTCCAATTCAATTATATTTGCACTTGAAATTGAACCTGAACCTTGACAAATGTGCACAATGTTACAGCCTGTTGTTATGTTTGTGTGCGCATGTGAGCTTCTCTGGTAAAACGAGAGCGCCACGGTTTTACTGACAGCAGAATCTGATTTAACTTTTTCCAATCACGGAGAAAGGTAACATATTATATTATTGTATTGTATCATATTCATAAAAAAATCTTATATCTGTAACTGCACATGCTTTTTTTTCACAATATTTTCTACATTCACATAATCTACTTGTGCTGACCTGCCAGCAGGCCCCTTAACTCTGGGGAGCTAACTAGCTTTCCAGCATCTGTACCGCAGCTCAAGCTGGAGTTCTCACAGACCAGTGACTTGCATTTTTACAAATGCTAATGACATCTGGTCTTGGATGCATTGACATACAGTAGCTAGTGTTATTTCTTTATTCAGAACTTGGCTATTTCGAGTAGGATCAATGAAACCTACAATACTATTGCAGGTAACCACATGGCTGCAAGTGCAACAATCTACTCAGCATTGAATTGTCCCTTCGTGTAGCTTGCTAAAGAAGTGTTGTACTGTCCATAGTAGGCTAATGTACTTGACAGAGTAATAATGTTAGAGTAGTAGCAATGGGAACCATCAGGGTGAATGCTACAGCATTTTCCATAATTTTGTTTTTCATCAACAAGGTGAATCTACGACGGGAACATCTATTTTGTGAGGAAAAAACAATTACTTCTATTAAAATTAAATTATACTTAAAACTATCGCAAGTCCTTATCACTGGTCCCAATTCATATCTAGGAAATCTTTAGTCTTGCGGGAGTTTCATGGCACTTTGACATAAGCTGTATGCCTTCCAGCCATGACCGGGAAAGATTAATACATGGAATCAGAGGTGGACATTTACTTGAGTCCGAAATGATCAGGTAAAGGGAGTTCATATCTTAACAGTGACTTATAAAACAAATAAAAAGAGTTTAAAAAAATCAACCATGGGCACTGGTAAGATATTAACTTCCTTTCCCTGATCATTTTGGTCTTATAGGGACTTCCCAAAACCTGTGAACTCAGAAAGAAAAGTACTTTTACTGAAGTAAATGTCCACCTCTGCATAGGAATCTCTCCACAGACTCACAGAGAAATTTGCTTATATTGAGGTTATTACTTGTATGTGTATTTACACTTTTTGAGGTACAAACATATACTGTAGTTGACACTTATTTAACCATCATATTATGAGTTTGATGATTGTATGGGCGTCAACTCCAATTTGTTAATCACAAAAAATACACTGCATTGCTGCTAAAACCCAGTGATACCCAGTGATTTCCATATGCTAGCTATGCTATCAGCTAATTCAAATGGAAAGGAGCTATTAGCAGTCACCTTTCTCAATGTTAAAAGGGCCATTTCTTAAAGTTAAGCAGCAAAATCAGAAATACATCCATTTTTAATTAGGAAATCATAAAAAAATTGACAAAGGCCTAAATTTTTGACTGTGTGACAATTATGTCATCCTTCCTTTTTGCACTATGGAGGTGCTTCTTTGCACCTTTGCTCAACTATGATATTCCAATGTTGACAGCTTTGTCAAGTTTTCATATTTTGATGCGTTTCTTACACAATTTACAATGAGACAGTATTTTACCCCTAAAATGATCTATCAAACTTTGAAATTAACATTCAAAGTAGTATAACAAAATTGTTATAATATGGTTAATTGCTAATTATAGAGTAGCTAAATAGCATTTACTTTATCTAAGAACAGTATACATTTTGCAGCTACGTTGCTAGTTGCTCCAGGAGATGTCCTTGTAAGTTGATCTTGATAAGAGCATCTGCTTAATGTATATAATGTCAACTGTAAACATATGAAATATTTAGAAAACATTGACGGCAGATGTAGATGTATGCTCACAACTTGCCTATACTTAACGTATATTTGACTGAATACATTTCGGCCCAAATGAATTGTAAAAAACTGGCACTGTCTAGAAAGGACTTGAAATACGACCAAACCAAAATCTACCCTCATTTCACTGGTGTTCATTTTATACCCTGGAGGTTAGTGTTGGAACAATTGCAGGCTTATTATCTGTTGTCCCTTTTGTGTAAGGCACTTTACCAAGATTTTTGCTTTAAATCACACTGGATATATGCACCTACTAATTCAACCGTACAGCTCTGAAATTCTCCCGAATTACATTCTCATGGAAATCATTTGAAAGCATCAATTACGTTAATTGCACACATTTTCATTTCTTGACGTTTCAGCTGCACATTTTACTATTAGGCTATTTTAGTCCTTCTATTACATTTGCACCTTCAAGTTTCGTAGCGCGGATTCATGAGAAAATATTCCACACATTCCATAGTGTTCAAAATGATATTCAAACGTTCAATGTTAATGTTAGGTTTAAAATTAGGCATGACTATAATAATGGTTAAGGTTAGGCATGACATTACTGAGGTTGAGGTTATGATTAGGATTAGGGTTAACATTACCAAAAAACAAACAATCACCTGTCTACAGTCATGGTCAAAAGTTTTAAGAATGAAAAAATACAAATTTTCACAAAGTCTCCTGCCTCACAGTTTTTTTATTAATAATTTGCATATACTACAGAATGTCATGAAGAGTGATCAAATTAATTGCAATGAGTCTATCTTTGCCATGGAAATGAATGTAATCCCAAATAAAAGGCCTGGTGTCAAGAAGGGCAGCAAAGAAGCCACTTCTCTTCAGGAAAAACATCAGCGACAGACTGATATACTGCAAAAGGTACAGGGATTGGACTGCTGTGGACTGGAGTAAAGTAATTTTCTCTGATGAATCCCCTTTATGATTGTTTGGGCCATCCGGAAATCACCGTTATCAGTCAGGATGTGGCCCAGAATTTAATTGATAGCATGCCAGGGCGGATTTCAGAGATCTAGGAAAAGAAGGGTCAACATTGCAAATATTGACTCTTTGTATAAACTTAATTTAGTTGTCAATAGAAGATTTTGACATTTCTGGAACGCTAGTATTTATACTTCAGTATACCATAGTAACTGCTAGTGGTGACACGTTTCACAAAACCCACGGTTCGGTTCGTATCACGGTTTTAGGGTCACGGTTTTTGGTTCTGTAGGGTTCTTGTTATTTTTTCTTTTAATCTTAACACTCAAGAAACATACTCCAGCATATGATATATAGCTTAAGTATCCACACTTTATGATACAGTATTAAAGATAGTTATATCATGTAATCATGCACAAACGGAATTTGAATTTTTACAGAATAACAATTGAAACAACTTGCATTTATCAAACTTCCAACATCAGTGTGTAGCTCTTACAAAAATACACGTGACGTGACCTGCAGCACTCCACACTCCACCGCTGAGGAGCGATCAGCTCCGCTCTCAGCATCTCAAAATCTGACAGATCTTTTATACTGATCTTTGTCGATCTGAAATGAAGACCGATTCAGCAACTTTATGGCCTATGTTTTCAGAAACACATTTTGGTTAACTATTTGTAGAATATGAGATTGTATTCAGAACAAGACACCATTACAGTCTATTTTGAAACGCATTCGCATTCGTTGTTTTAACGCGTTCGTCCAATCATCTGCCATGTGTTGCATTTGTCACGCTCATCCTGCTTGTCATTTCTGGTAAGTGTTTTAACATAGGTGTTGAAAGTGTTCACAACGGCAGTAAGTGGTTTGTGCACTTTAGTAGTGTGCCGATGATCCGTGCAGCACGCACCGAACCGAGACAAGTGAACCGAACGGTTCTGTTGTTTTTTCATGAACCGTGCCACCCCTAGTAACAACTGACCAAAAGATCTAAGAACACTGAAGCACAAACTTTGTGGAGCCCAATACTTGTGACATTCACAAAATGTTTCACCAGGACTGTACAGAAACACAATTGCACAAAAACAAACAAAAACTTTCTATCTGGGTTTGAACTTGCAAACACTGTGATGAGAGTTAGGAATTTATATGCCCATCCACCATCCCTGACCTCCACCCTAGCAAACATTTACACTATTTACACGCTACTCATGATCTCTAATGGTGGTTTATACGTTCATATTTCACATAATTCAGTTTTACAATTTAGTTCCATCCAAACGTAATTGCCCTGCTCATACATTGTGTTCATATGTCACGTAATTGGGTTTTACAAAATAGTTTCCTCCAAACGTAATTCATGCGATTTTGGGCTGGCTGTAGTGCTGATATGTGAAATGATACCCTGAAAATATGTCTCACTAATAAGCAGTCATACATCTTTTTTTATTTTGATCAGTCATGAAAATAAAAGTGCTAAAAAAATAAATGTACTACTTTAATCAGATATAACAGAGAACACCCACTAATGGAAAAATGCTACAGTTTTAGTGCAGATACATCCAACTACTTTAGTTCTCAATTAACATTGCAATATGGTCCAAAAATATTGTAAAAATAAATATCAAGGTATGTAACTATGCACGTTTTACCGCATCAATAATAAAACCACGA